>CAUYRT010039928.1:0-48535 GCA_963574885.1 Lepilemur ruficaudatus
ACAGGAACACTCTTACACTGCTGATTGGACTGCAAATTGGTGCAACCTTTGTGGAAAAGAATTTGGAGATTTCTCAAAGAGCTAAAAATAGAATTACCATTTGATCCAGCAATAGCATTATTAGGCATCTACCCAAAAGAGCATAAGACATTCTGTTATAAAGATGTCTGCACCCAAATGTTTATGGCAGCACAGGACTCATTTTTTTTTAAAGGAGAAAGAGGGTTTCTTTGTCATGAAACAATTTGTAATTCTCATGAGTAGCCACAAACCATACCTCTAACCACAGGTGAACATCTAAAAATATATTCCCTTGGACAAAGGCCTTCAAGCTGATGGAAGAAATGAACACTTATTTTCAGGAGGAACACCTGAGAGGGCACTGGAGCATAGAGCAGGCATGTCATCTTCACATGCAAAAGGTGGCATGTTCCATCTCATAGTTTACTGAATGCGTCTCTGCATCTCTTCGTCTCAGCCCCAGCCTGGAGCCTTCCTTGGAAGATTAGTTGAGCCCTCTTTACCTTTCATTGAAGGCCAGAAATGTTCCTGAGTCTGCTCTACATTTAACAGTCATAGGTGCATTTCAGAGGGGACCTCCTCTAGAGGCCTTCTCTGGGGGCCCCCACCGGAGGCTTCTGATGCATCCTACCCACTTTACGTGCACTTGAAAATCTAAAGAAACGTGTCTTCCGAATTTCTGGTACTCCTTGGATAAATTATCACTAATCCTCACCATCTTGTATTCTCTCATGTCTTTTTTCCCCCTTTTCATATTTCTAATATGAAAGGTCACTTAACTTGATCACTATTCAGTTGAAGAGTTCCCAAATTCAGTCTTAAAAGCATGCAAGAAAAATGTGTATTTTGATGAATTTTAGTAATTTGGATTATCTGGAAAACTAACAATCTTTTTCTTCGAGATGTGCTGTCACACATTTGAATCTGAAGTTAAATTGAAGTTATATGAAATTTTTCCACTTAGAGAATTTGGAGAGATACTATCTGCTGTGATTCTCTTTTGACTTCTTAATTATTTTTGGCCTGAACTCTTCAATAAATCAGCAAGCATTAGTTGAACAGCTAGGCACTTGGGGGAAATGGAAAGATCCATAAAACATAACCTAGTCCCTGCCCTCAACAAGTTCATGATTAAGAGGGAGGAGAGAGACCAATACACAAGTAATTATAATAAAGCTAAACTGTGATAAATGCTGTAGTGGGGTTTAAAATGCTATATGATCACAGGGAAAGCAGCCATGAAAAAAGTGTTGTAGCTGGGACAATGGAACAGACTTTTTTATCATCCAATATTCTACACACTTGCAATGAAATCATTAAATTCAATTATAAAGTACCAATTTAACACTGCAGCAAATTAAAAGAGACTTTTAAAAATTTAAATTCTTAATCCCATGAATAATATATGGTATTTTTGCTACTAACCAGGGTGGAATGTTAGACTCAGGGAAAAGTTTCATTTGAAATTTAAGGGATTTTCCGAGCAATCAGGGTGTTTTCTATTATGATTTCTTTCTCTAAAGCTGACATGATACAGTTGAAAAGTTTAGGGTGAAACTTTTGGGAAAATAGCATTTAGTTGAGTCAGGCTGATAACTTTGGATCGTAAATTTTTGTTACTGAAGGTCTAGTCTACAGACAAATCGAAGATTTCTTTAAACATTTTAACTATGAACTGAAATTTTAGTAGTCTAAAAAATTTTGCCAAAGTATTTCTATAGGTAGGTGGATTATGTACTATTTATCTGTATTTAGTACTGTGTGCTTCCTATATATATGGTAATATAGCACCATAATCAAAAAAGGTGGAGCAAATTGAATTTTTATAGTAGTTTTGAAAAACTGAAGAAGCCAACTGGGGTGAGCAAAGGCCAATTTTTTTCCCGTCCATTGCCGTGGATGTGGGGGACCCCAGACTACCTCAAAAAGCAAGTTGCATATTGCACACATTCACTTACCCTTCAAACTTTCTCAAGTTAGTAACTATACCAAAACTTCCTGATTCTGGGCTCAACTAACCAGATTATTTTATAATTCTCCTGTGAACACTCTGCAAGTAAGGAGGGAAAAAGGAAGGGGAGAATGAGGAGAAAGTAAGACACACTCCCCAGTGCCAGGCACATGGTGGGCACTCAGGAAACGCAGGTTAAATGAAAGAAGTTTGCTCACAGCTACTATTTGCTTACTCCATTGTGACTCCTCAGTATCTTGAGTGTTACAGGATGAAAATTGGAGCTGAGAAAGATGGTCTTCAAGTGGTGTCTCTTACTCTTTAAAAATAAAAAAATTCTGTTCAGTAAGTTCAGTTAGGACAAATTAGAGGATTAGTATATTTTAGAAAGATGTGCGGCTGAGAGATCCAAACCGAAAGCGTTTGCTGCTTTACTCTCGATCAAGTAGAAAATTCAATTAACCGCAACACACCTGGTCCCCTGAGCATTCTGCCCAATCCAGGTTACACAGCATTTATTAAAAGTATCTACACTCTGTCTGGGGTTCCAGGTGGAATTGTGAAGGAGCTAAAAGGAACTGTGTATATTTTCAAGAGCTACTAGCTGTGTGCACACGTGAAGACTGTGTGTCTCTCCTCTTTGCTCCCTCACCTCATCTGTGCAGACATCGATGATTGTTACTATTATTGCTAACCGTTGTTATTTATGTGCCAGCCATACCCTCCTAACAGCTTTAGTTGTCTGAAGTCATTTAGCCTTCTCCCTTTGGGGTAGGTACTATTATATTTCTCATTTACAGGTGACAGAGAGGTCAAATAATATGTCCATGGTCACAGCATTAGAAAGTGACAGAGCTCAGTTTCCATCCCAGGCTGTCTGGCTTCCCCATTTCTGAAACAGTGGACTATTAGCATATCCAGCACCAGCTGCTGGTCTACTCTGCAAAAGGCTTTTTTGCTTCAGTGGCACTGCATGGGTGAGAATGCTGCCTCCCATGAAGATCTTAAGGCAGAAATATAAATGTAAATTTTGCTCATTAAAACCATAATTAATTTATTGAAAGTGAATTGTTATTATTTCAGGGACGAATGCATATTGGAATATGCTGATTATTTTAATGAACCAAGAGCCTCTTCTGGGAAACTTCCACTGTATTATTTGCAAGCAGGTCACTGTAGATTTTCTAAGAGGGGGAATAAAAAGATTGCTGCTCATTTTCAAGTTTTGCTTTATTAAAAATGCAAAAGAAAATGTGTGCTGTATAATGTATTTGGGGAGATGAGAAGAAGATATATTTGTTTAGGAAAGGCCTGACATCATCTGTTTTAAGCCCACAATTCTCCTTCTAGATAGTCATTTCTTATGCTACAGATTATCAGCCACCAGGACCAGTTTGTGTAGGTGCCGTACCCACAGTAACGTCTCCTGTGAAATTGTTGTTTGACATTTGGAGCCGTTCATTTGGGTTCCTTCTCCTATGTTCACAGAAAACACATTTTTAATCTCCTCAAGACACATACTAAGAAAGCTTTTTCTCTTTGTACTTCTCTAAATAGAAGTATCTAGGTCTCATCATCAATTCCATTCATTCATAATTGGTATCAGTTGCCTATTGCTATTGTAACAAATTACCACGAGTGACCATGAACTTGGTGGCTTAAAACAGCACAAATTTATTCTCTTAAAATTTTGGAGACCAAAATTCTGAAATTAGTTTCATTGGGCTAGATTCAAGGTGCCAACTGGGCTGATTCCTGTCGCAGGCTCCATTCCATTGCCTGTCCCTTGGCTGCCTGTACCCCTGGCTCACGGCTCCTTCCTCCCTCTTCAAAATGCATCTCTCCCATCTCTGCTTCAGTTGTCACCTGGCCTTCTCTCTCAGACCCTGCTTCTTCTGTTTCCATCATCACAGTATTGAGTGTCCACCATTGCCAGGCACTGTGCTAGACGTGAGGATTACATCAACAGACAAGGCAAGTAGGGTGCCTGCTCTCATGAAGCTTACATTCTTGTAAACGAAGAGATAAAATGAAAAAATAAAATCAAGTCATAGAAGTATAAAGAAAATAAAATAGAACAATGTGATAGGAAGATAGTACTGGGAAGGGTGTCTGAGGTGACAGGATTTATATTTCAGTGATGAGCCAGCCACAAGAAGAGGGTTCCAGGCAGAAAGAACAGCAGACGCTAATCAAGCCTGAGGCCATGGAAACCACGTGATTGGAGTTTAATAACTAGGAGAGAGGGGCCTAAGACAGAGTCACAGAGGAGGCGGTGACTGGGTGTGTAGCCTCTTCAGTCATAACAAGGAGCTTGGATCATTTCTAAGTGTTAAAGGAAGACGTAGTAGTGTTATAAGCAGAGAAGCACTTAAAAATTTACTCTTTAAAACTTTAAAAACTTTACTCTTTAAAACTCTTTAAAACTGCGGTCCTCACCCCCTGGGCTGCAGACAGGTACCAGTCTAAGCCCTGTTAGGAAATAGGCCACACAGCAGGAGGTGAGTGACGGGTGAGCAAGCAAAGCTTCATCTGTATTTACAGCCGCTCCCCATCACTCACCATCCCCCTGCCCCACTCAGTGGAAAAATTGTTTTCCATGAAATCTGTCTCTGGTGCCAAAAAGGTTGGGGACTGCAGCTTTAAAAGCTCACCCAAAGTGCTACTTAAAGAATGGATTCTTCCTAATGGGAGTATCTAGCCACACCCTTCCTGCCTTTTACAAAGCATGCTTCTTCACTGCTATTAGATAGAGCCTGAGTAAGGTTTAAATCTTGGGTAGTTATGAAGGTAACTGAAGGATGTTTCCTCATATCTTAAAACAGGGACCACTGCAGTACCCTGCTACCCACAGTAAAAAAAATGCCAGTCCTTCCCTTCTTTCCACTACTTTACAGATCCTTCAGCAATTTGTGGTTCCAATAAGAGGCAAACCAAGCCTCTTTTCAAATGTTGAGAGACTTCCTATATTAATTGTAGACAAAACCATGGAAAAGGGCCACCAGGTAGACCAACAAATAGGAAGCCATCTGAGTAATAGAATGCTGAGGTCAGAACCGAGAATAAGCCCTGGAAAGACTATGCCTAGCATGTGATGGTTGGTCTTCATGGAGAAACAAATGAGGGTAGGTCAGACATTAGACTTCCATGTACAAACACACATTGCCTATCATATCTAATAAAATATCCTCATTGTAGTTCTCGAGCCCGTCCACATGTAGCAAGCATATGGTCCTTTATAAAAGCCTCCCTCATACCTCCTCTGCACCCAGGTTTGAACATGGTGGTCAGAGTAGAGCATTTCTCCTCAACATCCAGTGGGGCAGGAATGGGGTCCTTCCTGGTAGTTGTCCTGTTCCCTAATTGCCCAACAGCTCTTTGGCAGAATCACCACAGCCACAGGCAACATCTTCTGGAATGTCTTGTTGGACCCTCTCTGATGGCTGCATAGTGGTGATCATCCAAGGCAATTGTTGTCCTTTTCTGTGCCTGTACTCAGTGTGTGCATGTGGTAGAGGGATGAGGGCCAGACAACAAGGCTGGACCTCTGGTCCTTAGGCTTGGACCTCTGTCTAGGAAGACCCTGTCACTACCTTTTGGAGGTAGGAGGGGACCTTTGTTGGCAGACCTGATGGGCAAGTCTGTGGTTCTTCCACCTGGCACTCACTGTCCCCTGTCCCTTTCACGTAGCCTAGTGTGTTCTGAATACACAGTAAACATTCAACACATGTTGGAATCAAGCCAGATTGGCTGACAGGCTCAGCCTGGTTTGGGCATGTGTTTGGACCTGTGAGAATATTCTATATGGTTTCTCCAGGACAAAGTCACATCTTCAAAAGCAAAAAATGGCAGTTCTAATAAGCACCACAGAGTGGTTGAGTAAAATATTTTTGCTGACCTGTTTACAGTCTCCTGTATGAATAGGATCAGAGGGAAAAGACTATACTTTCTGCTTGTCTTTAACTCTTCGTGATGCAGGGAACGTGACTGTTCAGAGTGTGAGTGCCCCTCACCTGTGGGCTAGATGGAAACGTTAGGTGTGAAGGGCCCGCGTTTATGCCTGTCTCAACTACAGTCGTGGTTCCACACCTAAGGCAGTTTCTCCCAGCCCTGTGGAGGTTGGTGGTACACCCAGAGCCCCTCACAATCCCAGAATTCTTTTAAAGAAGATTCTGTGTAACCTGGGGATGGGTGTCCAGTGCCTTGGGAAGTCTGGCACTTACTGCTAAGAGAAAAAGGACATGGAGCAGCCCAGGCTGTGTGGACAGCGGACACCCTGCTTCAGCACATTTTTAGGTGAGTAAGCTCTTAGAGAGGAAGATCAAAGTGTCCAGGAGAACACTGGCCAGGTGTGAAATTCCAGGTTACAAAAATGAAAGGAAAAGAAGAGTTCAAATAGAAAAGAAAGGAAATGTAGCTAGTTTCCTTTTATTCTCTTTCTTTTTCCTGTTTCCTCCCCAGGAAGTTTCTGTAGACTCACAGTACTCCAAACAGTCAACATAAGGGGTTTATCTTCAGTCTTTCCAGTATGATGACAAGCACTGCCATGTTGAAGGCCTGTCGTTTATTTTTGAAATACAACCCTTGGCAGTCCCTAGGATTAAGAAGTGTTGTATTCCAGAAATTTTTAATACAGAAAACTTAGTTTCCCCTCTGCTTCTAACAGTGCTACAAAGAGTGGGTATATGTAAACTGGGGTAAAATAAAAAATAAAGGCTATTTCTTGCCACATACAAATGTCAATAACAATAAAAATGAAGCGCATCAATAGGTTATGAACTTTATCCAACTGGCAAGAGCTTGCTCAGGGGCAGATTCATATAGTTCTTTTCTTCAGTGTCAGTTTGGCCAGCAGCATCTTTTAGTGTCTTCAGTGCTTACTGACAGCTTTGGTAGGGGCCGTGTCTGTAGGATTGCTATAAAGGAATTATACATTATCAGAGAATATCCTAAGCACTCTGTAAGTTGTTCCCCTCTTACCCCACCCCTCCTTGGGGCTCATTTTCTAAGGAAACTAAAGATGTTTGCTAAGCATTTCTGAGAAATTTGTCCACATTATGAGAATACAAATTATAGGAACTCAGTGCATTAGCAATGAGGAAAGTTTAATAGGCCTGTGAAAGGTATAAATTTAAGAAAAATGTAAATTGCAATAATAGGAGAGTCTTCACTGAATGGCAGTTCTCTTGAAATGGTAGTATTTACTAGCAGTGAGAAGGTAATAAGGAATCTTGCCATTTGACATTGTAAAAAAATGCAACTCATAGACAGGAATTGTAAATGACTGCCATAATTTCAGAATATGAAATAGACTCAGCATCAAATAAATAAAAATGATTCAGTATGGGAAATTTGGTTGGGTTGGTTCTGGTCCATGTGGGATATCAAAATCTTTTCTGTGATCAAAACCAGTTAACCTCCCATGATTCTCCAGAATTAGAATGTTCTGAGACCACACCTGACTCTTGGAGGTTTCCTAAACTCAATTGGTTGACCTATTTTAATGAGCATTTGGGATTTGGACAAAAAGAACATCAACATGCCCTTTGCCCTGTGACCTCTGTTAAACCATGGACTATTCAAACACAATATCCACATATTGGATTTTGCAAGCCATGAAGAACTCAATGTGTTGTTTGCAGAAAAAAGAAAAACATGAAGAAAGAGCCAGTTAACAACATTAAATAATTTGCATGTCAGTTTTATAGAATATAAAATTTACTAAACATAAATTTATTAATTATAAGAAAAATGATAAATTATCCCATCAATCTAGCTTCCTCACCATGTCAGGTCTGGTTTAGACTGACAAGAAAAATGGACAGTACAAAAGGGGATCATTTAGAAACTAATGTTATAGACACCTGGACAGGAATGAGGAAAGGGTGAAAACTATTAATGCAATTAAACTAGCTCTGTTTGAAAAGATGAAACATTGATCACAAAGATTGCATATAAAAACTATATCGGCTGGCCAGTATAATAATTTTAATAATAATGATAATAATAAAAAAAGCTCTAATTGTTCCTGACCAGGTATAGCTTGCAGGTTTGGAACTGCCTGGGTAAGGAAGAGCTGAAGAAACAGCCTGTTCTCCGGAACAAAGGATAATTGTAGTGACCTAATTGCAGCTTCTATTATAAAAGCAGAAATAATAGCCAAATTATCTCCACTGTCAAACAAGAAAGCTGTACAGCAGGTAGTTTATAATCTCTTTTAATGATACTACTTCTTTTACCCCATAGCTTTCCCCGGAAAACCTTTTCTGACCTCGTCTGTCACCACACTAGGTAGCAAACCTCCTCTTCTGCTGTCTATCTGTTCATCTCTGACTCTGCTGTTTGGGCTCACAGAGTAGCAGCAAAGAGCACTGGTCAAATCAGAACTGTACTGTTGACGCATTCTGCATGAGACAAAAGTCATCAGGAAATAGAATGCAAAAATAACAAAATTTTGTCAAGCTTTTGATGGAAAACTATATGAAATACTCATCAATAATTTTTAAACTAGAATCATAAAAAGGAAAATAGAAACTCAAAAAATATATATGCAACTTATAACACAAAGTGCTAATATTGCTGCTATACAAAGGTCTTTGAAGAATCGAGGGGAAAAATGACCAACAATCTGATAGAAAAATCAGCAAAAGATAGGGACAGCTCAGAGAAGAGGAAATGAGAATGGCTCTTAAACATATGAAAAGATATTCAGCATCACATAATAAGAGATAGGCTAATTAAAACTTCACTGAAATATGACTTTGCCCCTATGTTTATCAAATTCCCTGAAGTTCGACAACGTGCTCTGTTGATGAGTCTGTAACGAAATAGGCGTCCTCCTACATTGCAGGTGGCAATGCAAAATAAAACAAATATGGAAGGAAATTTGTAAACTAGAAACAGTATGTGTGTGTTTCTGTTTGAGCCAGCAGTCCTACTTCTATGAATTCATCCCAAAGCCACAATGGTAAAAATATGAACTAATTTTTGCACAAGATTGTTCATTATGACATTATTTATAATAGCAAAAGATTGGAAATACCCAAATGTCCAAGGATGCATAACTCATTAAATAAACAAAAAAAATGTTCACACAGTAGTATAGTATAAAGCTTTGAACAAATGAGAAAGTTCACTAATATGGAGTGCTCTTCTGGATGTTGCTACGTGCAAAAAGCAAAGCGTAGAAAAATATGTGCAGTATGCTCCCTTTTGTGTAAAAGGGATATAAATATATAACCATGTTTGTCTTAAAATTAAAAGGTATAGTTATATTGCTTAGGATGGAGAAGACAGAGATAAAAGCCATGTAACTATACTTTGTTATATTTGAAATTGGAAAAATATACATTTTACATATTTAACAAATAAAATTAAAAAGAAAAACCAAACCCTAAAAATTGTAAACAAACCAAAATGAATACCTGTAAAATAAATTGGTCACATAGCCACTCAGGAAAAAGAGTTATTTCAAGTGATGTTAGAACATGATACGTTGACTGTACATATTCAGTGAAATATATTTTAACAAAAACTAGAACTATGAACACATCTTAAACTTCAGTAGTCTAACTTTGTAATTGCTATGGTCTGAATGTTTGTGTCCCCCCAAAAGCTATATGTTGAAACCTAACTAGCAATGTGATAGATAGTATTAGGAAGTGGGGCTATGGGAGGTGATTAGATCATGAGGGCAGATCCCTGATGAAGGGGATTAGTGCCCTTATGAAGAGGAACCTGGAGAGCTCCCTCATCCCTTCCTCCATGTGAGGACACAGTGAGAAGTCAGCAGTCTGCCTTCCAGAAGAAAGCCTTCACCAGAGCCCGACCACACTGACACCCTGGACTTAGACTTCCCAGCTTCCAGAACTCTGAGAAATAAATTTCTATGATTTATAAGCTACCCAGTCTATGGTATTTTGTTATAGCAGCCCAAATGGACTAAGACATTAATATTGGTATTATTATTTTAAAACCATATATATTTAAATCATATATATGATAATATAAATAAATAATTATATCAGTGTTAAGTATTAAGATTTTTCACATAAAGAAAAAAGAAACATAAAATTTTTTAAAAGTTAAGTAAAAATTCTGTAATGTTAAATTAGGATCAGAAATATTAGTACAAACTTGTGGGTTTTTTTCAAAAATACGTGTTTCCTGGATCTATCCAGAGACAAGGCAAGAAGCAATGATAACACAATGGCAGTGAGCACTCCTAGAGCTCAAATTGTGGTCTGTAGATATAGTTCTCCTCTAAAAAGGAAAGAGTCCTTGAAGGAATGACTGCTTCCAAATTAGGAACATGAGATACTCAGCATGAACCTGGGACTACTTGTTTTGTCAGAAAGCAAGGAAGCTACCAAAGGCAAATCAGTCAAGTCAAGAGGACCGAGGAGCCAATGTAAAGCCTCTCTGTTGAGTAAATATGGATGATGGGTACAACAAAAAGAATAAGGAATGCAATTGACTGAAAATCCTAGATATGTGTTATGTACATATATTCTATCTTATGGATTTATTTAAAACATAAATTCATAACTACGTTCACCATCTCTTATCCCCCCCCAAAAAAGTCTCTAACAATTCATTTGTTACCATTGGAAGTATCTAGGGCACTAACTCTTTACTCTGAAAATCAGCAATTAAAAAGAAAGAATTAAGCATTTATTCTGACTTCCTTGTGCTAAGTACTTTTCAGCCTTATCAAGACACCAAAATTGTTCAGAGAAAGTTTTTCTTCACAGAAGAATTTCACCTAACAAATTGGACGCACACATGTCAAACCCGTGTTGTTCAAGGGTCGACTATATGTTGGGGGCCACCATTCAATCCACTGCAGAGCTCTTTTCCAGAAAGTTGAACTTGAATCTAACTACACCTCTAGCTGCACTGTCCCATATGGTCGACACTAGTCACATGTAGCCATTTAAATTAATTAAAATTAACATTTTGTACCTTGCACTAGCCATATTTCAAGTGCTCAGTGGTCACATGTGGCTTAGTGGCTGCTGTATTAGATAGCCCATATACAGCATGTTTTCATCACCATAGAAAGTCCTATTGGCAAGCACTGCTGTAGAATCTACCTTTCATAAACAGGAGATCTGGAGGATGGAGGAATACATTAAACCACCTCACAAAAAAGTAAACAAACAAATCCAGCTCGTGGGACCAACTACAGGATAATCAATCTGGTTTCTGCAACAATTCAGTGGTGTGGGAAAAAAGGAAAAGGAGTGTACAGTTCTATACATTTAATGAGGCTTAAGAGATAAACAAATTTAATGTGTGGACAGTTTTTAGCACCTGATCCAAATAAATCCATTGGGAGAGACAGACTTTTTTAGGCATTTGGAGAAATTTGTTTATGGACTAAGAGTATTAGATGATATCAAGGAATAATTGTTAATTTTAAAGTGGGATAATGACATAATAAAACATTCATGATATGTTGATACGCCTTCTGAAGTACATAGGGGATGAATGACTAGGATTTACTTTCAAAATGGTTAGTAAAAAATAACAGAAAAATAGATTTAAAATGGGGCAAAATCTTGATAATTATCAAATATAGAACTGGGTGATAGATATATGGTGGCCCATTGTACAACTATCTCTACTTTTCAGTATCTGAAAGTTTTCTTTAAATTTTTAAAATGTTAGATTTTAGATGTTTAGATTATTTATAGTCTAACACAAATGAAAGGAACATTAATATTGACATTAAACATCTTGGTAGAGTTCAAGAATCCAGTTCCTACCATTTAGTGTATGTAGCTCTCAATGTGCTGTACCTCTCTGAACCTCAGTTTCCTCACCTATAAAGTTGAAACTTGCATACATTTTGAGAATTAAGTTATGTAATCATAAGAAAATACATCACAAATATTATTAGTGTCAGTTCTTCTTGTTAGATGAAATACTGGATAGGATGGGCTCTTGTATGCAGCAAAACTTTCCTATTTTAGGGTATTTGAAGGACAGTCTTGATTACAAAATTTTGTTTCTAATCCGGGTTTGTTTTTAGCTCATGGATCGAACTACTTCTTACCATCTCCATTGCTATGCCATCATGGAAGCCACTAGCATCTCTCACCTGGATTACTGCAATAACCCCCTAACTGGTCTCCATAACTCTTCTCTTACTCAGCACCCCACCACCTTCAGTCTGTTCTCAACATAGCAGTAGAAGAGATTATCTTCCCAAGTGAGTCAGACCATATCACTTCATTGCTTGAAACTTCCTATTGGCTTCCTACCTCACTGAGAGGAAAAGCCAGTCTTTATCACAGATGTCAAGGCCCTACTTGGTCCAGGTCCTCATTTCATCTCTGGCCTCCTGTGTCTTCTCCCTCCCTCATACTGACCTCCTTGTGGTTTTTAGGACTTACCTGCCTCAGAGCCTTTGCAATTGCTATCTCCCTGCCTGGAATACTCTTCCCTAGTTATCTGTACAGTTTAACTCTTTTCTTCTTCAAGCCTTGCTTTTCACAGTCTTAGTGATGCCTTTCCTTACCACACCACACATTTAAAAGTATAACTCCCCCCATCTCAAACCCTTATCACTTTGCTCTGTTTTATTTTCTTCTATACTACTTACTAAAAACATATTTTTGAAATTCTAGATAGTTATTTTTTTCTGTTTCCCCTTTCCCTACGAGAATATAAATTCCACAAAGACAAGGATACATGTGCACCACTCAATCCCTAGCATCAAGAACAAAACCCAAAAAAGAGAAAAGACCAAACTAAAATATACAGGTGCTCAATGAATAGTTGTTGAATGATGCATGCAGGAACTTGTAATAGATGTAAAACAAGTTACCTGGTCTTCAGAGGATGTATTATGGGTCAATAAGAATGATTTGCATTTATCAACATCAATAGCTGGCCTATAAATCGGCCCTTTCAAAGTGTTTAAATTGCTTGAGAAGGGGGTATGTTATCTTTATCAATTTAAATATTTTCCCAGCAATCACATTCTGTTCATTTGTATGAGAACTAATTTTAAGTAGTGTATTAAAAAGAGACAGAATTATAAATAAGTAAATTTAGTATTAATCTAAATTTGTTAGATTTTATCACATGAATTTTAAAAGGTATAAATCACATAATCAGCATTTTTTGCTTTTATTTTTCTTTTTGTGTTTTAAGTTCTTTTAAAATTGAGGTTTAATTTACATACAGTAAAATGCTCAAATCTTAATAAACAGAAGAATATTCTCTATTCTGTCTTACTGAATGTATATCAAGATACAGAACATGTCTGTCACTTGAGAATGTTCCCTCCTACCTTTTTCCATTTGTAAGTAAAAGCCTGATCTAGAGTTTCCTGTAATGGAATTATATAGTAAATCCTTTTTTATGTCTGGTTTCTATCACTAAGCATGATCATTTTAAGATTCACCTTTGTTGTTCAGTATTTCAGTAGTTTATTGTTCTTGCTGATTTATATTCTTTTGCAGGCATATACCATAGTTTGATTATCCCTTCTCCTGTTGATAGACATCTGAGTTATGTCCATTTTTTGCTATGATAAATAAAGCTGCTATGGAACATTCTTCAAGGATTTTTGTAGACATAATGTCATTTCTCTTGTGTAAGTACCCGAGAGGTGAATTTCTGCATTGTAACATTGGTGTATGTTTAGTTTTTAAAAACTCCTAGACCTTTTCCCATAAGGTTTATGCCATTTCATACTTCCACTAGCAATGTACGAAGGTTCTGGCTGCTCCGTATCTTTTCCGACATTTGGTATTGTCATTCTTTTTCACTTTAGTAAGGGCATCTGACTGTGGTTTTATTTTGCATTTCCCTGATGATTTATGATGCAGTTTTTCATCTGCCTATTGGGCAATTCTGAATTTTCTTTTGTAAAGTATTTGTTTAGGCTCTTTTGCCTAGTTCTAGTTCTAAAAATACCCAATTTTTCTTTGCAAGTGTATTTTTATATTTTTTTAATTCAAATCCTTTGTTAGAATGTGTGTTGCAAATATTTTCTCTCCTTCACCCACCATTTTCTCGATGCTCTTTGATAAGAGGATTTCAATTTTGGTGAAGTCCAGCTTATCAGATATTTTTTCTTATGGTTTGTGCTTTCTGTGTCCTCTCTAAGAAATATTTTCCTACCCCAAAGTTGTCAAGATATTCTCCTCTATTTTATTTTATTTTAGACCTATTTTCCATTTTGCACTGTTTTTTATTATGGCATAAGGTAGGAGCCAAGGTTCTTGTTTCCCTTACAGATATCCAGTTTTTCAAGCACCACTTGAAGAGTTTTTCCTTTCTTAATTGAGTTGTTTTGATACCTTTGTTATAAATCTTTTCACAAATATTTATGAATCCGTTACTGGACTCTGTCTTCTGATCCATTGATGTTATTTGTCTGACCTTTGGCTTGATTACTGAAGCTTTATAGCAAGTTTTGAAGTCAGTAGTATATGTATTCCAACTTTATCCTTATTTTTCAAAGTTATTTTGGCTGTTCTTGGCCTTTTAACTTTGCAAATACATTTTAAAATCATATGTTTAATTTTTAGATAATAAGCCTACTAGGAGTTTGGTTGGGATGACATTTAATCTATAGAATAATTTGGATGAATTTATATCTTAATATTGAGTTACTTTAAGTAGTATTGTTTTCTTGATTTTATTATATAAATTCTCAGTATGTAGAAATACAATTGATTTTTTATATTCAACTTGTAACCTACCATAATAATAATAAAAACTGTAATTCAAGAAAACTACTCTGACATAAAAAATATACTTAAAAGTACATATTGAAAGAGCTATTAACTCAGAATGACCTTTCTAGTAAGTTTATTGAACTTTAAAGAAAAGCAAATAAAATACTTTGACCAGATAAGCAAAAAAAGCAGGTTGCTTATAAGTAATTTATAAGAGAAATAAACAAGATTATTATCAAAATTTTCAACAGCAACACTTTGTCATAAGAAAATGGAGTCACACATTTAAAATATTGAAGGAAAAAGGGTGTGCCAAAATTTTATATCCAGCAAAACTGGCTTTCCAATATAAAGGGCATACTGTTATCAACTCAAGAAATACTGTCCCTGGCCAGACACCATGGCTGACACCTGTAATCTCAGCACTTTGGGAGACCAAAGTGGGAGGATCACTTGAGGCTGGGAATTTGATACCATTCTGGGCAACACAGTGAGATTCTGTCTCTCCAAAAAAAAAAAAAAACTTTAAAAATGAAAATACTATCCCCATGAATTCTTCCTGAGGAATCTAATAGATGACTATATATTCATTGACATAGAATTGTTAGTCCTTATTAAATATATATTTATTTTTATAAATTAAGCATATAGTTACTTGTAGAGCTAGGGTTAAATGAGATTTGAACAGTACAGTATGTAGCTATACTACATACTTTAACAGTGTAGGTATCGTACAACTACAAAAATAGAGGGATAGTGAAAGAACATATGAAAAGTTTAACTATTTTTAATAATTATATTGTTGGTAGTATTGATATTGTTATTCTGAAACTTCATATGTGTCACACAGAGTAAAGCAAGTTGCAATCATGAGGTGTAGCATTCTCTGTGTCTCGAGAAGCAGAATTATTAATGTAGAAGAAAGGACATACAGCTGTACAGGAGTATAGAGGTGGCTGTGATGAAGAGGGAACTTATGGAGACCTTCTAAGGTATCTGCCAAAGGTCTATTTTTTAACCTCAGTGATAGTTACAAACATGTTTGTTTTATAACAGTTCCCTAATTCGTAGATTTGTATGAATGGCTATACCTTTGTTTCATTTGATAGTAAAAGGTTAAAGTAACAAATAAAGAAAAGTATAATAGAATTTACCTCACAAAAAATTTGAGTAGTAGGCAAAATTGTGTTATATAAACCTTATAGAATTTGCTAATAACTTTTATTAAATGTGTTCCTTTTGTAGATGAGCCGTAAGAGGATAACTCAAACCGGTCTGTTTCCACCATGTCAGACTTAAACCCCACATTAACTAAACCATCCACTGCCATGCCCAGTTACTTGTGTCCCTCTGACTGGACAGCTTCACACCATTTCCACAAGCTGGAACAAGGTTGACAAGTTCCTTCAAAGCCCAGTTCATGTGGCATTGCCTTCATGAGTCTCTCTCAAAATCCCTAAGCTAAATTGACTGTTACCCTGTATACATGCAGTATCTTTGTTTTCCCATTGAATTATAATTACATGTTTATGTCTCCTCAGTAATCAGTCAGAGACTCAGTATTGTTCTTTTTTATACTTCTAGTACACAGTATTGATTTTCACAAAGTAATATATAACAATTACAGATTAATAGAGAATGTACTGAGTCCATGGCTTGAAAAGGAGATGAAGAATTATTGAGGTCATTTTGGAGCTGTATAAGAGTAAGTTTAGTACTTACGCTAGAGAAAACTAGAGTCAAATTTTGGTAACTAGAAAATGTGTACTCTTGGCAAAAGCAGTTGATTTGGAGGGACTCAACAAAAGTTCACTGAACAGTAATTTAAAAAAAATTGTCATAACTGAGTTGACAATGGAGTCATGACAAATCAGTTTTGTAAGACAAAGGATGCCTGCTGGCACAGGGTATTTAATGTTTTTAAAAAAGGTTTGGTTCACTAAAACCTTGTAGTTAAGAATTTTTTATATTTTTAAATTTTTTTAAATTATCTTAAAAATATATAAAAATTCAAATAGTACATAAGGTTTTAAGGCTACCTCTAAATCCACTTTCTAGAGGCAACCATTGTTATGAATTTTTTGTGTATCCTTCCAAACATTTTCTGTATATATGCAAGGATATATCCATTCATCATACAAATATCTATATATACAGTACCCTTACCTATATGTATATCTTATTATTTATTTACTTTTAGCATAGGAACAATATGACCCTGCTTTTTACAGCTGCATAATACTACTTTAATATTATAGTAAATTTAATATAATTTTATTTATATTATATATTTTATTAAAATTATTTTATGTTATAATTTAGACTTCTTTTCCCTTTTATAATAGTGCTTAGTATGTTTTTCTTTTTGATCATATCTGGGATTCTTTAGTTATAATAAACTTATTCCATTTATATTTATTATTATAACAAATTTGGTCAACTTTTTTTTACTCTGTTTTTTACTACTTCCTCTGTTTTTTATTTTCTACTAACTATATGGTCAGGGTTTATTTTATGTATCTCTTCCCTGATGATAATTTGTTCTTTTAGTAGTTTCTTCATAATTATATTTAATATTAATATATTTAGATCTCTGCTTCTTGATGTATCAACTTCTGACAGTAAATACTGATGCCTGCTTTATCAGGTTGAGGAAATAAATACAGTTGAGTGATAGTGATATCCCCTAAATTACTTCCTTATTGACTTCTGATTTCTATTAGTGTTATTACTTTTATATTTCCAGTGTTTATAATTTTTTGGTAATTATTTCCACAGATGTTTTAGTTTTATATTTAAATGAATGTATTGCTCACCTCCAAACCTGTCATTCCAAAGCTTCAACAGTGTCTTAGTCCGTTTTTGTTGCTGAAATAAAAACCCAAGACTGAGTAATTTATAAAGAAGTTTATTTTCTCATAGTTCAGGAAACTGGGAAGTCTAAAATCAAAGCACCAGCAGGTTTGGTGTCTAGTGAAGGCCTGTTGCCCATAGATGGCACTGTCTAGGTGTCCTCATTTGGTGCAAGAATAGAAGAGCAAAGAGGGCCCTAAGCTACTTCCCTCCAACCCTTATAGAAAACACTAATCCAGTCATGGGGGCAGAGCCCTTATGACTTAATCACTTCCCAAAAGGCCCCACCTCTTAATACCACCACAATGGAGATTAAGTTCCAACACATGAATTTTGGAGGATATAAGACCACAGCAACCAGGTTAAATTCTTCATTTTAATGTAGTTCTTGGTTAGCTGTTTTTTATTATCAATAAGTTTTTCAAGATTGGTCAACAAGTATGAAATTCCCTCTGTGTTTTTAAATGTCTAAGAGTGTTTTTCTGTTGTCGCTATTCATGTTTGAGATCAGGGTGAATTTGCCTAAATTTGTGGATTGATTGATTTTTCTCCTTCTTGAAACAACACTTACACTTACTACATACAATAAGGTCCAATATTTTATTTTATTGTATTTAATTTTCTTAAATGCTTATGTAACTCATCAAATTAATATGGTGTTCTACAGTACTTAAAATTAAAAAAAAAATATGTGCTAAAATGTAGTGTGAAATGATATGGGTATAGTGGTCACCAGCAGTTTCAATTCTGAATGTTCTCTCAAAATATGTTCTTGACAGGTTTGCTGGGTGCACTGCCCTGGGAGCTTATTTTCTGTGCCTTCCATTTTGAGAGAGCTCATTATCCTGATGAGATCAACCTGCTTCTTGGTGGAATCTCCTAGATTATTGGCTTTATTTTGATGAGTTTGGGTTTACTTATCTCTGTCCTGCTAATTTGATCTATCACATACAAAGCAGGTTCATACTTGTCTCTTCCCCTCATTTAATCTCCATGAAGTTTCTTCAAGGTAGAAGATTTGCTCAGAGAAAATATATCTCTTTTAGCCTCTCCTCCATTCTAAAGTTGGATCCTCACAAAGATTTACCTTACAATTCCAGGGTCCTGCTTCTGTCCTCAGACTCTCTTTTTCTAAGTGAAAGTTTATTGTCTGTGCTCTTCTAGACTCTCTCCCTTATTTTCAGTGCAATATATACCCTGCTGGAGATGTAGGCGTATATCACTCTTGGTATACTTCCTCTTTGGGGCTGAGTCCAAATTTCATTGCAAGGCATGAGATTATGGCCTCTTTCTAATTGCACTGTAGATGGAATTTTCTTCCCAATTTCTCAATTGTTTATTGAGAGTTTCAGGGAGGAAGGGAGAGTAACCATACTTTTACTCCATCAGTTATTGTGATCCCTTGTTAGAGATCATTGATCTGACAGATATGATAGAAATGCTCTTTTAGGATGATTGTTCTAGCAGCCTTTTAAGATATAGATTAAAGTGGGATGAGGTGGCATGCCAAAAACTCTTAGAATAATCTGTACCAACATAGTCCAATAGAACTTTCTCCAATAATGGAATTCATGTATATCTGCACTATCCAATATAGTAGTCATTAGCCACATGTAGCTATTGAGCACTTGAAATATGGTTTGCGAAACTGAGAAGCTAATTTGATTTGATTTTAATTAATTCAAATTTAAACTTATAGAGCCACATATGGTTAATGGCCGCCATATTGGACAGCGCAGATCTAAGCAATATAAAAGCCTGAATACTAGTAGACTGCGGCTGAAGAATTAGAAATAATAGAGGACATTTAAGAGGTGCGATGGAAAAGAGAAACAACAATGTTTTCAAAAGAGAAGAGAGAAAGAGTAGCTTTAAATAATTGAAAGGCAGTGTGCTTGGAGGAGTGGGGAAACTGGTAGTACCATCAAATATAAAAGGATATATTTTGAAAAATAGCTGTTTTTTTCTTTATTGAAGTATAATTTACATATCATGCCATTACTCCATTTTAAGTGTATAATTAAATGGTTATTAGTAAATTTCTGATTTATGTGAATAGCTGTACAACTTGGTAAAAAGAGATATTTTTAACAGATTGAATTCCCAGTGGTAAGGAGACCTCCAAGTGGAAATAATTACAAACAATTAAAATTCTCATACTGAATTGGGGTGAAGGTGGAGGTGAAAGCCACAAAAAAAAATCGTTTTCCTTGGCATTTCTCTGTTGAGTCTCATCTGCCTCTATGCACCTCTTTTCAGAGATTGCCTTATCCTCCCTGACATAGAGAGACCCTGATATATGGCATAATAATGATGGTTCGGAGGAATTACTATTTCACCTACTGAGTGATTAATATGAAATTAGTTCCTGAAACACTCAGTGGTACAGAGAGAATCAAGGAGGAATTTGGTTTTGTTTTAGAAAGGAAAAACACGAGATAGAATACTGCTTGGCATACATGTAGTACTTTTCATCTGAGAATCTCTACATACTCAGAAAGTTTAATTAATGAGAAAACCTCTAAGAAAGAGAAGTGATGAAATAAGAAACACAGATACCAATGTTCTGTTTCTGTGATTTTTAAATCAAGCTTGGTGTTTTTCTTTTCCGTCAATGCACAAGTGTAGCCCCATGCGACAGTCAGGAGATATTCATCTTTCTGCTGAATGATTTCTCCTGAAGGCATCTTACTTAGGAGGGATAGTAACTGTGCAGAACCCCACCCCCTAACTTTATTGATGTCCTTTGCTCTATTTGCAATGGAAATCCATCCCTATCATCGGTGTGCAGCAAGCTTTCTCTGATAATTGAGTCTGCACTGTCCCTGGAAAGATTGCTTTGTTGAAGAACGGAGCAGGTTATCTTCTTTATCAAAAATTACTCTAAACAAACATCCATAAATCTAGGACTAACATACACTGAAAGGGGACAGGCAAAGCCCCTTAACGGATACCCTACTGTGTAATCTTCCTTTCATCTTCATTCAAAATTCTTTGGAGATTCAAGCTGCTTTATGCAAAAATATAAATTTTGCTAATTACTTATGAGCAGGATACATGGTTTGGCTTAGTCAAAAAAGATATGCAATAATGTATCTTGGCTTTTATTTTCATATGTTGTAACTTAAAGATAGATGCTGGGTTTTTGTTTGTTTGTTTTTTGGTTTTTTTGTCCTATGCATCTTTTTTGTTGTTTATTTTTTTTTTTTTTTACTTTTTTTCTCCCCTCCCCAATTTCTTTTATCCTCCTCCTAAAAATAAAAATAAAAACGCTGTTCTAGCAAAAGAGAAAATACCTTGAAAAATCATGGCTTCTAAAGATTTTTACAAAGGGTTTGATGTTTTGTAAAATAAAACTAGCTGCTGTGCGTGAAAACAGCTGTTTTTGTTTGAAGGGGAGAAGCTACTGAGGGGTTTCAGTTTTTGTTTTTTAATTCATCCAGACCTTCCATAGATATCTCCAGTCACATATAGATCTTTCACTTCTAGCCCACGGCCCTCTCATGTTCTCTGGACCCAGGACTTCAAGTTTGTCCTTATCCTTTCTCGAGTATCTTCTTTTAGCCACCTGAGCCAGCATCATCTTATTCATCCTGTACACAATGCACCTTGTTTGCCCCGTGACAGAAGATTTACACTTTTTTCTCATTAGTGCTGAGACCTCCTAACGCCATCAAGATCGCCATTGTCCAGTACGGTGCCATGGTGACCTTTTCCATTTTAATACATAACAGGGATTTGAGAATAGCTGATTTAACACTTTCCAGATTAAATGTCAAATTCTCAAAATTCAGATGGATTTGGAATCTAAGTATATTTTTCTGCTCCCATTCCCAGTAGTCTGCACAGTGGCACTGATTAGCAGGAGCATTTTGTAATATCACTTAAGGCTTCAGCGCTGTGGAGTTCTGCCAGTAATGGTGTTTAATTCACTTATATGTGCCGATTCATCTCTGTCAGGAACCTATTAATTTCTTCACTATTTTACCCTGTCTCTAGCCCCTATATAATGAGACACGATGATCCACATTTGTGTAACCAAAAAACTGAGAGTCTCTTATAAATTACCCCTGATGCCACTGCTTTTAGTGACCAGAAAGCCTCTGTATTTCTTTTTCATATTTAAATCAATTTTTGCAAGCTCTTTTCTTTAGAAGAATACGCTGGACCTCTAGTGCACTAACTAGTAAAGTCATAGAAAACTGTAAGATTTTAATGGGCTCTTTAACATGCATCCCTGTCCCAAGAATTTCTTCCATAATATCACATCAAAGATGCAGTGTTCCCACAAACACAGCCCATTCGTAGGGAGGGAATGTTAATGAAAATCTGCCTCTGACACTGCTATCAGCCCAGACATCAATGGGCAAGATACGTCAAAATACCTATAGCATTGCTATCAAAGTAAAGACCCTATAACAAATAAAGGCATAAAGGTCAGAGGTATTAAAGTAACCTCCTTATGCTGTTGGTATCTCTCTCTGCATGGTGTGATCTTGAGTAAATTGGAAAGTGACAACTAAGTGACTAGGAAGAGTTAACAGGTTCAAGAGGGTATTCCATTGTTTTAGCATATACAACTCACATACATCTCTGCTACTTGTTCTGTGTTTTTCAGGATTGGAGCAAAACATCAGGAGCTAAGGGAGAAGCAGGCAAGAGGTCTTGTTGATTATGCTACTGGTGCAATTGGATCAGTGCACGACATGGACGACGATGAAATGGACCCCAATTATGCCAGAGTGAACCACTTTCGGGAACCATGTGCATCAGCAAATGTCTTTAGGTCTCCATCTCCTCCTAGGGCTGGGCCATTTGGTTACCCTCGGGATGGCCGTCCACTGTCTCCAGAGAGAGACCACTTAGAGGGTCTCTATGCCAAGGTCAACAAGCCATACCATCTCCCGGCTCCAGTTGACAGGTAATATAACTTAGTGAAAGATGAATGTAATTTTAATTCAGTAAGTTTCAAATCATCTCTACTGTTAAAGCAGATAAAAATATATTCTTCGGTCTGGTAAAACTGAAATGATGTGGTACCCTAGACAACCGCTATTCTTTGACCTGCCCGTAAAAGGTATCCAGTGTCAAAAATAAAACAATAGCCAGTTATAAGGTGGCATGAATGAATACTAGTCATAGAGTTCATGGTGCAAGAGGGAGCAATTTTTGAAGGAATATTATGACAGAGAACTAATGGTGAAAGCTTTGAAGGGATATTGCCCTTTCTCCTAAGAGCCCCATTGTAAAGGACTTATTCAGGAAGATTGCGTGACACTTGGAAGTGGGGCATCAGAGAAGAGAAAATGATGACTTCCAAGTAGGTGTAATTAAACTGGAATTACAGACAGCTGTGGAGGAGCAAGGGGCTTTGAAAAGCAACATTGAGATTTTGTACACAAGGACAATGTGACCCTGTATAGATAGATATTCATGGATGATCAGAGGTAGAAAAGGAGATAATCTTGGCAATAGGAGTTTGATGAAGTAGAGAAAGATAAGAGGTGACAAGGCCAAGAATCTTTAGGTTTAGCAGCTGAGGAAAGAGATAATAGGACCATCTGTCAGTACAATTGAAGTAGGTAGGGAACAAGAGGATTCCAACCCCACCTCCTGCCAAAGGTAAAATGCCTCATCCCTTGAAAGACGGATGCAAGAGAGTTTTAGTCAATATACACTGTTAGGTGACCCTTGGAATTGCACATGCAAGAAATGGGTTGACTGACCTTGGTCTAATCTGACTGTAGCTTGACGTGTTGAGGGAGGAGGTGGGGAGGAAGGGTGGCAGGCTCATAGAGCTCTCATTCTCTATGAAAAAAAGGCTTGTTTCCCAGATTTCTTAGGGTTCTGACAACCACCTAGTCCCTATTAGTAACCAGCCTTTGTGTGATAGCATGATATATTGCGTATGTTTACCGTTTACATTTCCCCAGCTGGGTGATATTATGCACTTTCAATTAGGTTGGGGAGAGGAAGGGAAATCATGGCATTTTTATGCAGACTGTAAAGTGTAGCTTCACAAGACTGATTACCTTTCAGAGCCTTTCCAATAACCAAGTGGAGAGGAAGGAGCAATTTTTAATCCTTACTGTCAAGCTTCCAGGTTGATAATATTAAAGAAAGATGGTCAAGTTTTTCTTTGGGACAAAATGAAAATATAAATTCTTATGACTGTGATACAGCCATAATAACTAAACTGCTAATTCAAAGAACTGATTAAGAGTTGGACTTTTTCTCGCCTTCATATAGAGTGGAATTGTATCATGTAAATAATAACACCAGGCACGAGCCTCTTCTGGCCCAGACCATAGTCAATCTTCCTTTCCCTTCCTCAGATAGGTCTTCATAGCAGACTTCTTGGTGTATTCCACAGCTAGAATCCCAGCACAGAGGACTGTTTCTAGGAACCTCCCCAGCCAGAATTTCCCAATACTAATTCCATGGAAATAAATATGAAGCATTTTATTTAAAAAGGTTCATGAGTCAAATACATATGGGGAATTTGGGGTTAAGCCACAAGGAACAGGTTTCCTCACTGCAGCCTTCTTATGCCCAAGACACTACCATGCATTCTGCATCTCTAAGAGGACTATACAGCGACTCAACAGCCAGAATGCAGCATCCTCCACATTTTTGTCACCTAAAGCTCATCTCCCTCCCACTCCCCATCCTTATCTTCTGGTTATTCTTTGGAACACTGTTTAGGAAACTCTATACTAAGCTAATTTTCACTCACGTAAGATTTGACCAAGAAAGACATTTCTTAGGATAATTTTAACTCCAGCCTCTATAAAACCATATTAAGAAAAAAATAATTATTTACTGCCCAGTCCAGACATATGTGTAAGTAATGGAGTCTTCCTTTTGGCTCTGACTCCCTTTTTACTAATAAATGACCTAAAGCTGTTTTCAGTAGAGTTTAAGACTGTTGTCATATTTTTAGATAGCAGATCAAAGTGTGACCCTTTATACTCAGAATTGTCTTTATTCTGCTCTTTAATGATATCTAAAGACTGCTCTTCTCCTTGTTCTCTAAGTCTTAAAGCAAGCAGATTTTGTCTTGGCTCATAGTAAGCATTCGATAATGTTAGTTATTATCATCATTATTACTATTGTTATTATTGTTACTATTACTCTCCTTTATCAGTGACATTCTGAACTTTCCTAGTATGCCTGGGCCCAAATCAGTCTAAGAAGAGTTGCTATGACAGTGTCCCTAAACAGTGTGTGTAAGCAGGAACTATGAATCCTAAACCTACCATATTTACAATCAAAGGGCACTGCTATTCATCCATCCATCCATCGGTCCTTCACTCATTCAGTAAGCATTTATTTGGCACCTAATGTGTTCTAGCTACTATAGAAAGCTCAAGAGAAGATACAGAGGTAGCTAAGATACAGTCTCAGTCCAGAGAAGGTTATATTCTAGTCAGTAGGGGACCAACACATATGGAAATGGACAATTACAATCTAATGTAAATAGAAGAATAGGAAGCTTTCTTCCCTCTAACTCTGCCCATGCTGGTCAGGAAAGGCCTCCAAAAGGAGAGATATTTGAAATGGCTATGGAAGGATTGGTAAAAATGGACCAGATGCAATAAGAAAATTGTTTTCCTTACAGAATAATGAAGCACTTAGAAGGGCTTCTGCTGAAGAAGCTCAGAAGCACCCAGACACGGAGTGTGGGCAGGAGTGAAGGTGATGGGAAAGGAGGCTGCAGGGCAGGATGGAGTCAGTGGTGAATGAATAGGTTGCATCTCACGGTGCTACTTATTGCTGGGAGTTGCTGTTTAGAAATCTGTGTTAAGAAGGGCTCCGAAGCTATGCCTGAATAGGGGTGTCTGCCCTGGGCTCCAGAAGGCTGAGTAGAAGCCTGTGTGCAGTGGGCATTGGTATATCTGCCAATCCTGTGGACAATGGGAGCCATTCATGTGCCGTGATTGGGGGATGAGCTGATAGATTTGTATTTAGGAAAAATGGCTGTTCCAGCTTGATGACAAGAGGAAGATGGTTAGACTGTGAGACAAATTGAGAGATGATTACAGTAGTAAGAGATGACAAGGGCCTGGAACAAAAGAACAGCACTGGAGACAGGAGAAAATAGGAAGCAGCTCAAAACCTTAGCTTAAAACTAAGAGAAAGATGACTAAGAGATGCCACAGACATGAGGCTTCCAAATGCATCAAAGAGGTCCACAGAATAAAGACTAAAAAGAGAAGTTTGGGTTTGGCCACTAAAAGGTCATCAGTTAATTTAGAGAGAACAGTTTCAAGGGAGAGGAAGCACAGAGGGGGAATTATAACAAGTTAAAAATCGATTAGGAGGTGAGAAATTAGAGAGTGAGCTCTTGGTGGTAAAGAGAGAGCAAAATTGTGGGATGTAAAAGGTTACAACTTTGAAGTTCCTTCTGTGACAGCATTTCAGAGCTAACAAGAGAATTTGCAGACTGTCCAGAATAATCTTCTCATATTATTGTTGCAGAAACTGAAGCCCAGAGAAGTTAAGTGACTTGCCCTAGGTCACACAGCATGGAGTCAGGACTTTATTCTAAATCTCTCTCTGTCATGCAGTCTTCTTTTCCCTACCCCACACTGTTATGTGGACCACACTCTCATTTCCTAGTTCAGGAAACCAGTACCCACATAGGCAGAGTGGCATCCATTTCAGCTCCCAACATGTAACAGTAGGTTAAATCATGAGTTTGGAGACAAAGCTGATCTGGATCCGGTCCTCCTTCAGATAGCACCGCATGGCCCTCAGTGAAATGACTTTCCCAGGATGCCATCTCTCATTTTCATGCATATAATTAAACAAATACTTAGTGAGTGTCTGCTAAGGGCCAAGACCTGAGTTCAGTACTGTGTTCACCAGGGAGCCTGAGGAAGAGGGGTGCGTCCCCTCGGTACGGAGCTTGCAGTTCAGTGGCAATACAACGACCTAAACATGCAATGACAACACAGTGTGCAAAGTGCCACCCCAGGGCATGCACAGAGCAATAGTTGGGCTGGGTTCGGAGGCACACGGAGCAGCAAGGGTGAAAACCGAGAGGGGGGGAAGCACAAAGTGTAGAGGGACTGACAGCAGCTCGGGAAAACTTTAGTGAGAGGCAAGTGGAAAGAGATGACATGGGAGGGTCTCAGACACGACCACCGGCAGATGAGAGACCCCTGGCTGGCCTTGGTGGGGAGTTTGGACTTGATCTTGAGAGAGGCAGGGCAGGGCTGGGGCAGGGAAGGACTCACCGAGGGTGTGAACAGGAGACATAGTCCTGGAATTCAGTAGGCGTTTAGATGGCGTAAGCAGCTTGTCCTCACTTCCTTATCCATAAAGGGAGAATTACAATAATGGCCTCACATATTGTGATGGTTACACATGAATTTACATTTTGCATTTTTTTGTATCTCCATATAAAACATGGCCTATTTGTCTGTATATCTCTACCTCACAGGAACGTATCATATGTGGGTTGCAACTTTCTAATAGGGGCAACTTCCGTCTCGTACCTCCTTGCTTCTCAAGGGTTGGCCCCAAATCTTCAGCCCCTCTAACAACAACAACAACAAAAAAAAACACTTGTCTTATAAAGGATTCATCTGCAAATGATAGTGGTTAAAAAACCATCTCTACCACCATGAGGGAGACATAGGACTGGATTCTCACAGTGCTGGTTTTTCCAGGGTTTGAACATGAAGTTAAGTCCTGCGCTCAGAGCCTGGCAGCTCCTCAGGGTTTGGAACATGTTAGTCTTCCCCTGCGGTGTCAGCATTTAAAGGGCTCCCCCAGGAATGAACATGGAAACGTTATGTCTGGATGAGACAGAATAGTTCCAAGTGGGAGAACTAGGAGATACGTGTGGCACTCCACATGATTGCGGTTTTGCATTAGTCTGTGGGATTACTTGGCATTCTTTTCTAGAGGCTGCCAAAGGTGTTTGATCACACACCTGTCAGTAAAAATGTCTTTAGGTGTCACCCCCACAAAATATGTGTGTTTGTTTCTCAGTGACAATGTACTAAGGTAGATATTATAAAATACATACCAAATATAGAAATTAATAAAAGGATGAGGCTTTGAAAAATCACAACATAAGTAGTTGTTCTAATATTTTTCTCTCTCCCTGCAAATGGAGTTTATACAGCCCCTTTTGGATACCACTGGTATCAACTTCAGGCTCTGCAGGTGTACGGACCTTGCCTGCTTTTGCTCTCCATTATCTCCTCAGTTCCAAGGGCAGTCTGTGCTCAAGAAATATTTTTGGAATGATGAGTGAATGAATGGTTTAACAGAATCTTAGAGTCGGATAGGACCTTCAGTGGTCAAGCCTCATCTCCCACTTAGGAGGCATCTTCTCCACAAAATCCCTCATGAGGTGTCTCTTCACCCGTGTTGGCATACTTGCAGTGACAGCAATCCATGGATCACCCTTTTTCACTTTGGGATCACTGCAATTGATGTAGAAATGCCCACTTGTCCACCCGAACGCTGTCTCCATGTCACATTTACCATAGAGCCTGGGTCAGCCTACCTGGACACAGAATCTTAGCCTCATCAGTAGTCCTTCAGATATTCAAAGTGACTATGACTGCCTTCATTAACAAACATTTATTGAACTCCAAGCATGTGGCAGGCTCTATGCTCAGTGTTGGCCTTCACAGGGATGCCAGAAAACATGGCACATAACCTTGAGAAGTTCACTGTATACTCAATCATTTTCTTCAGTATAAACTCCCCCAGCTATCTCAGTCCTTTCTTATAATTCACACCTCTAGTTCTCTGGTAGCCATTTTCTGAATACATGCACTCAAGGCTGTTGGGTTTGTGATCGCTGTGTTGAGCATGGCATGCAGAACTGGGCGCCATACATCGGATATGGTCAGAAAACCACAGAAACCAAGGGGTCTCTCGTATCCTTTGGTTTTAACCCTTTGCATTCATTAATGCGATCTAAACTTTTATACCTGTCAAACTAAAGCATCTATTTTTTTTTCACTTGAGTTGCTATCAAGCCAGATTCCCCAATATGCTGTACAGTTACAAAAGCCAACATTTGTACAATGATTTTTCAAAAATATGGGATATTCTCTTTATCCAAGCTAAATATTTACTTGTTAGGTTTAGCCTATTGTTGTAGCCAATAAAGACATTTTAAAGTATTGATTTTTGTCCTTCAATGTATTAGCTATCTTTCTTAGGTTATATCATCCTCATATTTCATCATAGTGGATTCATTCATGTCATTGATAACATCATTGATCAATGTCAAGCACAATCCCTACAACTCATCACTTGAGACCTCCATTATTAACACTCTTTGGGATCTTCAGTTAGCTATCAATCTAGTCTGCTATTATCTAGTCTGCCTTCTCTGGTTCATCTGTGAGCGTATCTTACTGATGTTGAGGTACACCCTATTTGTGAAAATCTCTTGATTTGCCACTATGGTAACCCTGACAAGAAAGGGAATCACTTGTTTTTGTTGAATCCTAGAGATCACTGTTTTTTCTTCTTCTTGGTATTCATAAATAATGTGTCCATTTAGGCTTAACTATGCAAAATGAGACTTTCTGTGGTCCAAGGTAATAGGAGACATTTAATACTTGCTTACTAACTTGCTCATTGACCAATATTTAGCAGCTGTGAAATTAAAGTGGCAAACAGCACACAGCTCCTCAATACTCTAGTTAAGTGGCCTTGACTTCCTGGCATGTATCCACAGATGTTTGTAGAAAACTTTTACTGGGCATCTGTTGTATTCCATAGGTCATACAAAGAAGTTTAGAAACAATCTTGCCCTCAAGGAACTCACTCAGATAGCTGAAACTATCTCATAAAATAATTATCATACAATTGAATTCCATTAGAATAGAGGTATATACAGATATATTGTAAAAATTATGAAATTGCAAATGCATTCAATTTGGGAAAGACCTGAGACTATGGATTGGTCTTTCTAACATCTGGGTTCAAATGCATTCATTTTTAAAAACCTCAGATTCCTCACTGTAAAATAAGAGCAAGAGTATATCTGCCTTCCTCTAGATTGTGAATTAAATGAAATTATGCCAGTGCATGGCTCGATAAATATCAACTATTACTATTTAGGAAGGTTATTGGACTACATATTATTGGGCTATATTATATATTATTTGGATATATATTGAGAAGGTTATTGAACGAAATATGACTATTTAGAAAGGTTATTGATTATTTCTAGCTGTTAAAATCATAGGTTTAGGAAGCTGTTAGATTCCATCTGCTCCATGGTGACGTGTTTAATGGTTAATTCCTAACTCTAGCCTCAACTCCTGCCAGTATACTGCAATCATCAGAAACAAAAAGTAGAACAGAAAAGCAAGTGAGTAGATAAAAAACAGGAAAACTAAACAATGGTTCAGATTCTGCTAGATCAATCATATCATCTGCATAAGTAAAAAGCATAGTTATTACACACCAAGCTACGTTGGCTATTTTTAGAAAACTATAACTCATTAGATGTTCCTAAGCTTGTCATCAGAACTAAGGCTGTATCCCTGCCATGTCACTTCAGTGTGCATTTGGTTCAGCGTTGGGCTAAACAGTTGTCCACAGAGTAGGTTAGCCCAATTTCTATGGATCCCAGAAGAGCTGTCAATAACAACAGTGTGTCAAGTCAGATCCTGTTTGGCTATAAACAACAAAAAAACCCAACTGTGTCTTACCCATTAAGGAATTTAGGTGGCCCTGACCTCATGAATTGACCCCTTGTCCTCTTCCCTTTTGCCTTCCCCAGCGGTCAGGCCCCTTCCTCGTGTTGCATCATGATTCTGACATGGCTGCTGCAGCTCTGGGCTTCACGTCCACCTTCCAGGGAGAAAGGAGGAGAAAGGGGAAAATGGCCAGTGAATGTGCTAGTCAAGTTCATCCCTGTGGAATGATTTCCCAGAAGGTCCCAACAACTGCTTATTGGCAAAAATTGTATTAAAAAGTCACTCTAGTTGCAAGAGAGTGTTGAGAAATAGTATGTTATCTTTCCAGTAAACGAAGTCAAAGGGGAAAGGAGTTGTGAGTGGCTTTTAGGGAGTCACTTCATGGAATCCATCACAAACAGATGGATTATCTCTAGATCACTTATCTCTCTCCTTTTTTTTTCCCACTTCAATAATGCAAAAGTTATAGATTAATGCTACATAGCACTTTAGTCAAGTATATTCTTATTAACCCCCTGTGGGAGGCTATCCTTGTTATGTTGACCCTCTTTTATAGCTCAGACCAAAATACTTCTGTCTGAATAAATTCTCATCTCAACTAAGGCAACTGGGTACGTACATTCTTGGTTTTTATGACCACTGAAAAAGTATGTTTTGGGAAATTCTAAGATTAGGGCAATAAAAGATAGGAAAAGCGTTAATAGGAAAGCTTTGTAGCTGTGTGAACAGCTCAGTGCAAGCATATTTTGTGCTACTGGGGCAATGTAGGGTAACTGATACCTCTTCACCATGGCAGTGGATTTCTGAGATCCGGCATCTCATTGAGCCACAGCTCTGTCATGCACAGTTCATGCCTCTGTTGATGTTTGTCCCTAGTCCCTTTCTCTCTAGTGAGTTTTCCAGTTAATTTTATTTTAGTTTAACAGCATTTTAGCTCTCAGCTCTGACTCATGACTTCGTGAGGCTGTGGGTAGGGACTTGAATAGTGAGTACAGTAGATTACTTAGAGATGTGTTTTTTAGTTTCTACAGAACCAAAGTGATCTCATTTCGGTTTGGGAATCCCAATGATAAATGTCATTTCCATAGAGAGTTAACTCATCAGTTGAACAAAGCAATCAGATTTTTTTTTCTTAGAACATATTACCATCAATTTTTAAGTGACTTTTAAACAATAATGAGAAATGTCTTAATGAAAGAATCTCTATGACCAGATAAGTGCTAATAGTAACTGATATACCATTAACTCTCCTGTCCTCCATCCCCTCTCTTTAAAACTTGATGTTCTCATTAATTTTTTTTTTCCATCTTCTGAGAGCCCTCCTCTCGGGACTATGTTAGTTATGTCTGCCTAAGTTGTCAGCATCCAGGGGTGACAAATGTAGACAATCTTCTCCTTTATTATGCATGAGCTGGTCAGGGAGGGTTGGTATTCAGCAACCATCCATTTCTAAGACACCTGCCCCCATCCTCAACCACCGGTAGTAAAGTGGGCCCGTTTGAGGAGTGTTTGCCACAGGGTTACCCTGATTTCTTAAAGCTGTCGTTTAAGCATTGACTTGAATATTTTTCAAACAAATGATCTGATCCTTAGGGTGTATTCATCTAACTAACTGTGTTTACTAAGAGAAGGTTGGAGAAGAGGTACAGAATTTCTTCATTTAGACATAAAATAACACAAAGAGAACAGAGTAGAATACAGAGTTTCCTGCCCTCTAGAAGGATGAGCTGAAAACTTGGAATAGTAATGATGAGATGCTATGATAAGGGTAAGCTAGAGATGCTTAAATGAAGATCTGGGTGGTCAAAGAGGACTCCTTGAGAGATTCGCTATTGTGACCTAAAGAACAAGTAGAAATTGAGTGGGCAGAAGAGAATGCACAAAGCCTCACAGAGAAAACATGGTGCATTTAGGGAACTACGTATATTAGAAGTGCTGGCATATAGTACGTAAGTTAGGGCCAGCTGGAAGCCAGAGATGAAAGTCAGCACAGGCCTTGTTGTTAAAGGCCAAACAATCTAAGATAAAGCATTTAGACTTTAGCCCAAGGGTAACAGGGAACTCTTGAAGTGGGTTTGGCATGTTCAGATTTGTGCTTTAGAAAGATGACAGAAATCCTGTGGAGCAGGAATCTATTTCACAAATGAGAAACTGGAGGCTCAGAGAAATTAAGAAACTTACCTACAGTGACACAGGTAATAAGTTGGCAGAGCCAGAGTTTCAACCCGACTCTTACTCCAAAACCCATGCATGAGCTTCCAGCTATGCTAGAGTTTTTCAGACTGCAGGGTTGTAACCTATTAGAACATCTTGAAATCAGTTTGGTGAGATCAATCAACATTTTTTAACAAAATAGTAGATTAAAGAATAGAAAAGAGCATTGCATTGATTGTAATAAATATAAGTACTATTTTGTATTTTTTATGTTTCAGCTATGTATGTATAAATGTGTATACATATACAAGGTATGTATTGAGCTGAGTACTGGGACATGATACAAAATGCCCTTCTCACTGTTTATTGCAGTCAAAAATGTTGGAAGCCACTGGGTAGGTGCAAAGAGCATGCATGCTGCTCCTGACCTGTCAAATATTCCTCCCTGTCTCCCGCCCTCATTCATTCATTCGTCCATTCATTCCATTAAAAAAATTATATGTCTATTATGTGTAAAGCACCCTACTCCAGGCTATGGGGATACAAAGACATATCAGAAGCCTTGGGCTTTGACTGACTTCTCTGTGGTAGTGCCAGATCCGTGTTGATCTGCCACACTTACTGCAGGCCTCTTGTGACCTGTGGTTTGCATTAATCTCTTAGGCTAAGCCACATACCTTTTCACTACACAATCTTTGCAGATGCTAAGGACAGATTCCAAAGTGCCCTCTTTATAATTCCTGTATTAATGCAATGTGTAATCAAGAATAGGCCATTGTTAGGTCAATTGCTTTCCCGTATTTACCTTTTCAAACAATAAATAATCAGTGGGATGAGAAAGGGCAGTAAAAGATAGTTTTAATGTTAGTTCTCATAAATACTCAACATCTTAAAGAGATGTTTTAATATTTATATGGGGCGAAATACCCTCCCCTCAGGAGAGCTGACTGAGGATTGGTAGGAGCCCATCCAGAAGTAGAATTTAACAGCCATTGTTTTACACAGACTTTCAGTCAATCCTGAGCAAGCACTCCGGATTCCCTCGGTCTTGGCCGGGATTCAGCCTCTTACTTTCCAAACTACCAAAACACTAAGAGGGATATTCTCTTCAATGCACTGCTTGGATTTTCTATGTCAAGGGCAGGGGGAGGCTTGGGCTCAAACCATGCCCTTTCTTAAAGGAAAGCCTGACTGGATATCCTTCTACTGGTTGGTTACTCCATGAAGAACCAAGCCCAGAGGAGGCCAGTCAGGCCACATGCACACTTAACACCAAGAGCATAAAGCCTCTTTGTGTCTTACAGGCTTAAAGTTAGTCTTTAAAGTCAAACACAAGGCAAGAATAGCTCACAGTAAGAATTACCCTTGAAAATCCCTTAAACCACCCTTTAAGTACAGTGTGTGTGATACTGTATACAGCATTTATATTAATTATTATTTACATTATGGTTTAAGAGCCAGAAGATAGACCAAAGGAAGACAAAGAAGGAAACTCTGTATATGAGAAATAGCATAGCAGTGAAGAGGGCAGATTCTAAAGCCAAACCTCCTTGTTTTGAGGCCTGGCTTTTCCATTCAGTATAGTTGTGTTACTTGAGCAAATTTCTTACCTTCTCTCTGGCTCGGTTGCCACATCTGTAAAATAATCATAGTACCTATCAGAGTGCTGTTACAAGGATTTAACTGAGTTTACATATGTAAACAAAAACCAGCAGCTGGCGGTTAATAAACACCATTTAAGTTTAAGCTATTACTATAAATGCTGATATCTGCTGTTGACAGCATCCTGCCATTAAGATTGCTATTAATTCCTTAGTACTGAACTGAAGTCGGGCAGAGAATTACAAATATTCTTATTCCTCTACTTACCTGTAGTAGATTTTTTTTTTCAATTTGGATAGACAGTTCCTGCCAACATAATCTCATGTATTTTTATTGACTTTTTCTATACCATAGTTATTGATATTACATATAATCATAGTTATATGCAGTTACATAGGTATAGTTATTTTTTAACTTTTTATTTTGAAATTTGTATAGAGTCGTTGGAAGTTGCAAATGTAATATGGAGAAGTTCCTCATAATGTTCTCCAGCTATGATTCCATCTGACAAAATTATAGTATAATGTTAAAACTAGGAATTTGACGTTGATACAATGTGTGTGCATAGTTCGAGGCCATTTTATCACGTAAGCGGATCCATATAAAAACCATGTGTTCAATTTTGATGCAGAACTATTTCCTTCACCACAATGGCATTCCTCATGGTACCTCTTTGTAGCCACATACCCTCCTCCACCCCTAACTATTGGCAATCACTTATCTGTTTTCCACCTCTGTACTTCTGTCATTTCCAGAATGTTATATAAAAGGAATCACATCAACAGGGAAGGATATGACCTTTTGAGATTGGCTTTTTTCAGATTGGCTTAATGCCCTTGAGATCCATCCAAGTTGTGGGTATGACTAGTTCATTTCTTCTTTTTGCTGAGTAATATTCTATGGTATGGATGTACCACAATTTGTTTAACCGTTCACCTATTGGGGGACATTTTGGTTGTTTCCAATTTATGGCTACTACAAATAGAGCTGCTATAAACAATCACCTACAGGTTTTCGCATGAACATAAATTGTATGTCTTCTGTTCTTATCTGTATGCTTTTTACTTCCTTTTCTTGCCTCATTGTGCTGGCTAGAACTTCCAGTGCTATGTTGGAAAGCGTTCAGTCTCACTATTGAGTGTAATGTTCACTGTAGGTTTTCTGTAGCTATCTTTTATCAAGTTGGGGAAGTTTTCCTTAATTCCTAGTTTAAATCTGGTTAGGATTTGTAGAGCTTCTTGAATCTGTAGTGTAATGTCTTTTATCAGCTTTGAAAAATTCTCAGCTGGTAGTGGCACTTCAAATATTGTTTCTGTCTTATCTTTTTCTTCTCTTCCTCTTTCTCTCTCTCTTTCTCTTTTTCTCTTTCCTCCCCTCAACCGCCCCCCCTGCCCCCTCCACTTCTCTCTCCCTCTATTCTGGGAACTCAATAAAACAAAAATATCAGACCTTTTGTGCATGTTCCTTGCTCTCTGTTCTGTTTCCATTTTCTCTGTGTTTCAGTTTCTTGTTTTTGAATGCTCTGTCTCCCAGTTTACTGCTCTTGTCTTCTGCTGTATCTAATCTTCCATTAAACTTATCTGTTGAGCTCTTAATTTTAGTTATTGTAATTTTTAATTTTAGATGTCCATTTGTTTGTTTTATCCTGAGAGTCTACTTCTCTGCTGAAATTCTCCATCTTACCATCCTTTTTCTTGAATAAATTAATTATAGTTATTTTAAGAACCATGTCTAATGATGTCAATATCTGCATTAGCTGTGGGTCTATTCATATCATTTGATTTTCTGCTTGGTTTTTAGTCATTTGGTCTTATCTCCTGGTATTCATGATAATTTTGATCAAATACTAGACACAGTCCTTGAAAAACTATAGAAATAATCTCAGGCTGATGTTATCTTCCTCCAGAGAGGATTAGTGTTGCTTTCTGTCAGGCAGTTAGAGTAGGGGCATGTTGCCCTAATGCAGTCTGATTGAGGTTGCTAGAAGCTGGATTTTAGTTGCTGTGAGAGGTGGCCAATTAATAATTTACTCTTACTCCTATGGTGTAGCCTTCCTGTGATCCTAACTGGAAGTCTGGGTTGTTTACTAGGATCCTTCTTTCTGAGCAGTCCCTGAGCTCCAATTTTTATCTTCCCAACCCAACAAGAATGTCAGAAGCCCTGCGCAGCCTCCAAGTCTGTAAGCCCTGCAGTCTGCTCATTTGATTAGCATTTGATACTGTGCCACTTACGAATTAGCAAATGACTTAGAAAGAAAAGTGCCGCAGAGTATCAGGCTCCATTGGATGTGCTTACCTCTACCTGCTCTTCAGAATCACTCCTGGCCTCTCAAGTCTTGGCTGCCTTGGGAATTCTCCAATGCCTTCAAGCAGTTTTGTTCTGGATTTTTTTTTTCCTTTAAATTTGTCTAGCTTTTCTGGTTATTCTCATGAGAGTGAGAATGGAATAAGCTTTTCCAGCATTACCAAAAAATGGAAATCTCTCATCCTTTTTTAATGTTAAGTGTTGATAACACTAATGTATGGTTTTGTTGTTAGAAAGACTGAAAGAACTAACATGTGAAAGTTACATGCCTAGGGCCTGATACATAATAGGCACTTCTATATGATTTTAGATTTGAATTTAAATATACCCTGATTTTGGGAAAGTTGCAGAAGAGATTGGTCATTAGCGTTCAGTTTTTTCACGTTGGTCTTTCTCGTTGAGGCCCTACAGAGCTGTCAGCTGTCACGCTCCTGAATGTTGGCTAATGAACCTTGCATCAGTCACATTCCTAAAGCTACCGATTCCCATCACGCTCCCACTCAGAGACCCTGTTGGCCACCTTCACCATGTCAGGGACCACCGTTAGCAAGGGAAAGACAGGTTTGTTTCTTTCTCTTGCAGCTCACACCTCAGTGTTCCTCCCCAGAGAAGAACTAATCTGGTGGAGCTCAACTTCGGCCCTTTCTCTCATTCTCTGCTTTCCCAAGTGTTCTGCCAGTGCTTTCCACTCACTGCAGCTTTGTTCCAGCTGGAATCCAGCCTCTTGCTCCTGACAGTGAGGCCAGTGTTGGTGGAAGGTAGCAGGGATCTTACAAATTGGTTTATCTGGGTACTTATGTGAGTGGAAACTGAGAAATGCCAAGAAAGAACAGCAGGGCGAGATCTCAGTGTTTAGGAAGTGAGGGACATTACAATACCAAAGACTTGGATGCGCTTAATTCCAGTTTAGAGTCTGGAAAACAACTTTCTGGAGTCTGTGTGGTTTCCAAGTCTCCAAACTAATTCACTTGAAAACATAAAAAATGTAGAGCAATAGACTTCAATAGTAATTTTCAGATCATTTGAGTCTAAATGCAGCTTTGAGGATGTACAGTTCATAAATTTCCTTTTGGGTCATTTTTTTTCTGAGAGAATATTTCTCTAAACTTAGCTATATTAGATTAAGGATTCCAGAATTTCCTTAGATATGGGTTTTATGATCAGGAAACAATTTTTTATGAGAATTTTCAAGACTAAGTATGTTGATGGTGATGATGACAGCTAATATTAATAATAGTATTAATTGAATATTTAGTATATGTCCATCATTGAGACATTCTATTAATACATATTATCTTTTGAGCTGTGTTTGTTTATTACTTCTCTTGAGGCTATCATCTCTCTCCATGTGGTCAATAACGTGGAGTTTGTAGCTGGGCATAAATCCTAACTCCACTGATTCTGTTATCCTTGGCCGCATGATGTAACATCTTTAAGCCTCTCTTTCTTCACCCCTATGATGAAGATGATACTGTGTTTCACAGGATTCTTGCAGGCTTGAATGAGTTAATGCATGTTAACCCTGTAGCACGGTGGCTGGTTCGTATTGTATGCCCAGCAAATTTTAGCTATTTTTTTTCTCACTCTTCTACCATTATTTGTTGAGACAACCTTTACCAGACCAGTCAGGTAGAGAATTTAGGGGATAGAAAGATCTAAAAATATAAGAAGACGGTATTTCAGGAGCCACTGATGATGTATCTTGAACCAGCTTAGTTCCCAGGCCTGGCCTTAGAAAATATGGCTCTTTAATACTCATTTAAATTCCATAAAATATACCAAATGAATGAATCTCTACTCATTCAACAAATATTTTTTGAGTGAGGTGTGGGCACAGTCCTTTCTTTCATGGAATTTAAGATCTACTAGAGGAGATAAATATTAAATATTTAATTATACAAGCAGTACTCAAGTACTGCTTGAGTACTACCAAGGAGAAGCCCAGGGTGTCGTAAACACATTTGACATTGTGGAGGATGAAGGAGTCACTGAGAAAGTGACATCTAAGTTGAGACTGGAAGAGTCAGTAGTTAGTGACAAGAATTTGGGTGGTGGAAGGGGCATGAAAGGCATTCCAGGCCAGAAGGGCAGCATGGGGGAATGCCCTGGTGTGGAAAGGAGCTTGGCAGGTGTGAAGAAATGAAAGGAGGTCCTCTTACCAACATCAGGCAGAGACTAAGGAACAGAGCCTTAGTTGAATGAGTTAGTAAGTCTGCCTGGTACCTTTCTTTTCTTGGTGGACCAAGAGGTGTGCCCTAGCATAGATTGCAATATAGAAGTGGTTCCCCATTCTTTTCAGCACCACATCTCAGGGTACCCATCGTTCTCAAGCTATCTAGGGACATGCTCCTCCTAGCTCCCAGGGTTCTAACCTATTTCCCTTCCTGTCACTTATTCTCAGGGCTAGGGGTCCCTTATTAATCTGATAAATGTTTGCTCCTGCAGTTAAAGGTCAACTTGTAATGGTCCTAGGTAATTGTTCTCAAACTTGAGCATGAATCAGAATCACCTGGAGAACTTGTTAAACCACAGGTCCTTGGACCCCTGCCACCCCCAGAGATTCTGATTCGATACACCTGGGATAAAGCCCTACAATTTGCATTTCTCACAAGCTGCCACATGATACTCTCACTGTTGGCCTGATGTCCATACTTGGCAAGTCACTAATTTAAGGTGTCTTTCTTCTTTCAGCAGTTTAATAGCCACCATTAGTTCCTTAACTCAAGGAAAAATGTTCAGGAGGGGCCCAAAAGAGGAAGTATCAGAATTAAAACTAGACTTTGTGAGTAACTGCTACAGTGGCCTAATAGAAAGGACCTCTTTCTGGGCATGATTTATCTTAAATATCTGTGTTTTCACTACTTAGCACATAGTGGGTACCAAATACATGTTTGAAGGAATCACAGAATGGATCTAGCTTAGTGACTTAAGAGGTAGGTTTTATACATTATTCTTTGGAATGCTCTCATGATTCCTTTCAGGCTGAAAGGCCTTCTAGGAGAATAAATTATTGTCATTCTCTTGGAATCCAGCCCCAGAAATTGCAGAGTCAAGATATGCTTGTATTTTAAGTACTTACTTGGATTAAAAGCTGAATTGCTAACAGGATTACAACATGCCAAGTTTGCTGAGTCTCAAATTGTTTATGCACATGTTTGGTTCAAATTTCTTTCATCAATCAGTACGGTTCTGTTTCTAATTACAGTCTTAATGTTTTTTTGACACCTGCACATGCATTCTCAGTGTAAACCAGCTCCAGTAATTTGCACAGGTATAATATAACTGAAATGAGGCTCTTAACCACCAGTATGTCACCTACACCACGTGTCTGAGGAATTCAGGGGTGTTGTGCCTTAATTCACATTGTGATTCAGAAAACAGTCTGCTATTTTTCCCGTTTTCACTCCCACAATGTTGTAAAACATCTTAATAAACACTCTAACAATTTTCCTCATTCTAGGCACATGGAGTTTTAGTAGATGATGCAATTTACTTTTCATTTGTGATTATTTATGTTTGTCTTTGGAATTTCTGTATTTAGATAAAAGAAAAAGAAAAACATTCAAGATTACCATAATTCTCCAAAATATAATGTATGCAATCTGGAAGTATATTACTACCACTGATCAAATTGATTGCAGACTCTCAGTCTAGTCCCTGAAGTTTGGAGCAGATTTTGATGTGAGCCATCCATCGAATCTCAGATGTGACTCACTCAGTGGCTTGTGGGTCAAAGTCTTCCATGTATTGTGATGAACCAACCTGAACAATTATGGGCCCAGTTCTTAGGTTGGACCTTGACCCTAGTTGGCACCTGTAAAATTGCAAGTGACTTCCCTGTGGGCTATAACCATCAGAGTCCTAGTTAGAGAAAAAGTCATTTCAGCATTAGCCAACAATTACTTTTTTTGCTCTGAATATACTGCTCTGCCCCTTAGTTGGTTTGAAATGATTTACCTCATTGGGGTCAACCACCAAAAAAGGATGTGCTACTGATTTTGTCATTTCTGAATGCCTAGCACTGAAGAATATCTTGGCGATGACATTGATTATTCTTCCTTAAACATAAAAGTTGGAGAGTTTGAGCAATAGATCCAAAATATTGCAAGAGTGCATGCTATGAGGGGAACTCAGCTGAGGTGAGGAAGATGTCCACGTGTGTATCCGGTAGCCATGGTCTGGCCAGGCACCGCCTTGGGGCCCTTCAAAAGGCAGCAGAATGATGTTAGTGTTAACATTTCACTGTGCATTAATTCTTTAAAAAAAAAACTGTCATTTAATTTTAAATGCTAATATGCATATGGTTAATTAAGAAGCCAAAATTGGCTATAAGCTTGGTGAGCTCTGAGAACGGGAAGAGAGATCATTACGCTTCTGCTCATGGTTAGCTATTTGTGAACCAGCTGATAATGTGCAAAATTAAGATTTCGTAAGTGGCATTTTAAATGAATGGTTAATGGCTGAAGATTAATTAAACAGTCAGAGTTGCTGAAGAAAAGCTGTTAAAAATTATGTTTATAGGCCAGTCACTTGCACACTGAAACTGAAATCCTGATAGATTGTGGCCTTTGTGTTTACCGAGAGAGCATTTTAAGGAAGCAGCCTTCTTGAGGAAGAAAAGCCACCCTTCTCCACACGCCATGCAGCTGTTGCAGTAGCCTTAGGGACTTTCCTTTGGAGTAAAAGCTACCAAGTAGGAAAATGAACTAGAAAAGTGCTTTATTGAAGGGATCTTCACTAAAACCTTCATCCCAGGTAACCAGGCATATTTTATTTCCTACCTGTGTGCAGCAGAGTTCTAAGTTAGAGTAGGCAGAACCCAGGGGATTTTTAAGAAACTACTCTGCAATTCTATAAAAGACAGAATTGCAGTATGTTGTTTTCAACCTGTAGCAGGTACTTCTTAAGTCTGAAACTGCTATCCCTCTTGGTGGTGGAAACATGGATTTTGTGCATCTGGCTCTAGCATAGATTGGTTCCTTGGGGAAAGGTTTGCCTTTGTATTCAGCACTGTGCCTTGTGCTTAGGAGGTGCTATAAATATATTTTTAAAATTTGCTTGTCATAGCTTAACTCAATAAATATTAAATCAATGAATGAGCTACCTAAAAGTTGGTCAGTAGAATATCAAAGGCTCTTTTAAATGCCTTTCCATCTGTCCAACAAATGACCACCCTCCTTGTCTCCTGCACCAAGTATTATATTAATATATGGCTGTATCCCAGCCCCTGGGATACAGAATCTAGTAGGGGGGACACAGTCATGTCAGCAAGTAAATCACAGCCATAGCAAGGATTGTTACAGCAGCCAGAGAGAAGAGGTAGCAATCTCAGGATGGGGGATAGTCAGAATTGTATTTTGCTATCATTTGCAAAGAAGTTAATTCCACCAACTGTGAAAAAATTAGCATTCAAATTTATTTTTTCTTTTTGAGTTCATTTAGTTCAATCCCCTGCTTCTGGACAGAAGACCCAAATCACATGTACCAGATAGTTGTGTCTCTTCTTTAAAAGTTCCCTAGAGATGGAGATCCTTCAGCCTCCCTTGGTAGCCTGTTGCAGTGTTTAATCACCCTTCTAATCAAGAAGTTAATCCTATTTCCTCTTCTCCAGCCTTCTTTGGGTTAGTGGAACCTATAAAACACCCATGAGAGCCCTTAGAAACCTTAAGAAGTTAATTAGTCAACACTGGGCTGCCCCAGGTTCAACAGTGTGACTTGTAATGGTGAGGCTCTGTAACTGCGTAATAGTAATGGCATGATTTTGCTACATCTCAAATCAAAAGTTTTCCTCCTGGTCTAAAGGGAAGGAGAGCAATTAATTTAGCATATTTTAGAAGTTGTCTTATTACATTTTAATCTATATGTTTAGGAAATACAACTGAAGTTTGCCCTAATGTCATATAACTCAGAAACCAAACTGTAGTGATTTGATAAGAAATAAAACTAAGGATTAATTAATTATTAATGACAAACACTAAAATGTTATTGAGAGTTTGCTATTGCTAGGCACTTGCTAGTTGCTTTGCATATATCATTTAATCCCCCTGACAACCTGATCAAGTAGTACAATTAATACTCCCAAGGTACTACCAAATGGGGAAACTGAGTTGTGGAGAGGGTAGGAACCTGGTCAGATGTTACTAGATGGGCCAGGATTTGTACCTAGTAAGCCTGAATCCAGAACCTAGACACTTAACCACTGTGCTATGTTAACTGTCATATTCATTTTTAAAAACTGTGTTTCTTTCTCTAAAATTCGATTTCACTATCTGAATTTCCCCCCATGTGTAAAAGTCCAAATCTATAAACTTTCCTTGTGGAAAGTAATAGCGCTCTGCTGAATAATAGTCCCCAGGTCAACGCCAGCTCTTGCTGTGATTAAGGGCAGTTGAGTGGCAAATACATTCTACTTTAAGAAAGGCAGTGGCGATTCACTTTAGAAAAACTGATAATTCAAAGCTTTTCCATTTGGGTGAAAATAAAATGATGCAAAAGGAAAGAAAATAGGTTCTTATGGGAGAAAACCTGCCCCATTGAAGGAATAATATAAAAATCTCCTGTTTGCAGATGTCAGAAGCGTCTGGGGAGCAGCAATGTCCACTAATTGCCACTAAAAGCTGCATTAATTGACCAGCGATGGCTTGAAAGCTGCCCCCACCCAGGGTCCCTAACACTCCAGTGCTCTTTTCATAAGGAGAGTGAGAGCCAGGAGGAGGTCAGCTTCCACGGGGTTCTCCATACAGAAGAACAGCTGTGACGGAGAAGTGTATTTCTACAGAGGAAAGTTTAGCTTTTCAAACCCGTGCATTCAAATCGCCTGGGGATTTGTTAAAATGCAGATTTTGATTCCAAAGGTCTGGGATGGCACCTGGGGTTCTGCGTTTCTAACCAGCTCCCAGGTGACACTGACACTGCCGGCCCAGGGACCACACTGTGCTTAGCAAGGGTTTAGACTAGAGTAAGGCAGTTCTTAATCATTATTGATTTTTTAAAAAATCATTTTAAAATAAATATATGCCGCAGATCGTTTTATAACCTTCCAAAATCTCAGCTGTCATTTCCTCATATTGCTGAGACTTGTGAGAAATCTCATTCCTATACAGGCCAGAATATTCTTGGTACTGCTAGTTCTGTTTCCTGGAAGAGAGAGTATGGCTCTTGGGGGGCTCTTATTTGTATTATAAATGCTGCTGTCTACAACAGTGTCCATGCTTTGACCTTTTGTTGCACCCAGATAAGTCTCATGCTCTGTCTCCACAGTTGAATAGGAAAATTTTAATTTCTTTTCCTAAGCACTGCTGCAAACCTGCCAAAAGAAGTTTTATCAATACAAATAAGTAGTCCATTCTTCCCACCACACCCAATTCAATTAAGAGTCTCAATGGCTCAATTTAGTCCATCATTTTATTTAAAGCCAATTATGTTAAAATGATGTACTTTACCCTAATATGTGTGGCTTTATATTATTTTAATTAAATACTGTCTTAACATCTCTGATAAAGAGTGCCATCCTCATTGAGCTGTATCCTAAACAAGCACAAAGATTTATAGAGTACATCTTTTTGACAGTTTTGTTTGAATGCTGGTAGATTAAATTATTTAATCCTTTTTTGAGCACAGCAACAAAAAGTTGTCACCACTAGAACTATTCATATGGCAAAAAGAGAGAACAAAAATTTTTCCGTGGGGCTTGGGTTGAAGATCGGTGTTTATTAATTATGTGAAATGCCACTGAATTACAATATATAGGATGTTCTCAATTAACGGAACTCTCTTCTCTTTGTAGGAAACATTCAAAATCTAGAACAGAACCACTACACCCAGCTTGGTGTTACAACAGTAGCACTTTTTGACTTCAGGGTAGCTTTCTTTATCCCATAGAAATATAATGCAAACCACATATGTAATTTAAAAATTTTAACGGCCTCATTTTTAAAAGTTGAATTAATTTTATAATATATTTTATTTAACACAATATGTGCAAAGTACATTTTCAAGATATACTCAAAATAATCATTATAGAGCTGTTTTATATTCTTTTTCTCATAATGGGTCTTTGGAATCTGGTGTGTATTTTACACTTACAGCACATCTCAGTTTGGACTAGCTACATTTCAAGTGTTCAGTAGTCACATGTGGCTATTGGCTGCCATACTGAACAGCACAGAATCCCTTCAGCAAACTCCCAGTGGTGACTGATGCCTCAGTCTGGTGTTTTTCAGATACTGGAGTTTAGGGTAATAGGAGGACCCTCTCATTTTATGCTAGCTCCTGTGGCAGAATACTTTTCCTTATGTGAAACCCCAAATTGCCCCTAGACAAGAACCACTGTCCCTTCTTATGCAGAGTTTGCAGGTTAGGATAAGAAAAAGACACGTGAACAACCCATTCCCACTCCAGGAAACAGACAAATCTGTCAGTCTTCCCTTTTCCATATCTAGAGAAATGTTCCCCACCTTAGGTTCCAGCTGCTGCACAGTGAGATAACCTACAAATGAGCTGAGCCAGATCTGAATTCAGCCCAGATCTGTCCTTGCTTTGCCTGGAAGAAAGACAGAGCCAGTGATGTAGCTCGGGTTAAAAGGCTTCCTTCTACCCATAAGGGAACAGATTCTGGTCATCAGATATGGAGTATGTGTACTCCCTCCGTATCAAGGCTCAACAACAACTGACTCAGGCACATGCATGACTAATTTACACAGTGTAATACCGGTGTGATTTGCATTAACTACAAAACTTTCCTTCCTTACCAGTACATATTTTACTATTCTTGCCAGGAATAGTGAGAGGCGGTGCTATAGAGCAGAGCCTTCTCTTTCCTTGGGTTATACTCTTATTCTCAATAAACTGATCATCTTCTCAAGATGTCATGTCTCTAGAAGGTGATGTATTGATAAACTTGGTCCTCACTTTATGAATTCCCATTTGTAATTACAAGCCTTTCTTGCCTAGTATTGCTGCTTTTTTGTGCCTGTGACATCTCAGTATGGAGTACCGTTATCTACCTAGTTGCCCAAGCCATAATCTGGGAGTCCTTCTAGAGGCCTCTGCCTCCCTTGGCCACATACCTGGACTCTTTCTCAGGACAGTCCAAGCGAGTGGCCAGCATTGGTTCTCAAGTCTCAATGCTGCATTTCCCCAGTGAGCATCAGATACTTCTCATTCTTGGGTCCAACATTTCTTGAACAAGTCTTTTGATCCATTGTGCTTTCCCTTTGGCATGCTGCACTGATCTGGACCGGGCCCAGTTTGGAATGCTGCAGTGACTGCATTAGAGAACATTGCCTTGTGCTCCCTATGTGTACTTCTTTAACAAATCCCTCTCAAATTACATTTCTATTTGGCTCTCTTTTTGCTAAAGCTCTTGCCATCCTCCCAGTTCTCTGAGGACCCCAACTTTAGCCGCATGATTCAAGACCATTGTTGTAATTGATCATAGGGCCATTTTTCCCTGCACCTGTTTTTTTGAGTTAAGCTCTATGTGTTATTCAGGATTTGGCTCAGACATCCCACCCCTTAGTGATCCTCACTAAGCTTTCTGTGTAGGCTTCTACATGAGAATGATCATGGTGTATTAGAATGGACTATTACTTGTTTGTTTCCTCTATCAGATCCTGTAGCAGGTACTTTATTTCCAATCCTAGCACAATTCCTAAAGCACTGAGTCCTCAGTAAATATATATGGAATCCAAGTGACACTACCCTTAGCTGCATGACTTCAAGATGGCACAGCTTGTTGATCACACTCTAGGATCAGCCAACCTCCCCAATTGTATGACTTGCCTGGCCTCCTGGTTAGCACAGCTTCCTCCTCCTTGCCTTCTCCTGTTCTACTCTGATTCTTTGGTTTCAGTGATCTCACTCATTTCTCCTGATCCTTGGTTCTCACCACTTGGGCAACATATCCTATTCCTGTTCTGCCAGGAAGCACCTCTTACTCAAGTAACCCTAAATGAAGGCCTTCCTCAGGGCATAACAAGTCACTGTGTCCTCCTCCATGTAGTCTCTGCTTCAAAAGCTTCCTAAGGGCACAAAGTAGTATGTCCTGTTCAAAAACTGTAGTCACCCCAATCTAACTGCTATGTTAATAGGAAAGGCTTCTTGGATAATCTCACTTCTACTATTACATTCCAGATGTGGGATACTCAACATCCAGAATGTAACATAGAAGTGGTTGAAATTTTGTTTGAAATTAACATCAAACTTATTTTCTTTTAGATTTTCTAGAATTTGCTTTCCTCATTTTTTAATATTTGACCATTACTTGCTTGTCTCCAGAATCTGGGCACATCTCCATTGTCTATAATCTCAGCAATACCATCTATGCTTCTAGGCACACACCTTCCAGCTCTTTCAGTACAGTAGATGCAATCTGTAAGTACAGCAGCCAGGATGCCTTTAAAGCATTTTCTCTGTCCCTCCCACCATCCTTTTCTTTTCTGCCTCTCTTCTGCCTTTCTTTGATGGATATGTCAGGTGAGTCACTTAATGTCTCTGTGCATCTTTCCCCATCTACAAAGACAGGAGGGTGGAACTAAGTGATCTCAGCATTTCTTTCCAGCTCCAAAATTATATGGTTCTGTGATTCTTTAATGGAAGTAAAATAGGAGTTCAGGTTGCTCTGCCTTGTCTCTGGTCTTGTTGACATGTCAAAGCATCCCCTCCCAGCAGTGGCCTATCCTTTCTTGTTCCTCTTCAAAGTAATTTTAACAATTAAATAAAAAATAAACCTTTAACATCATTATCATTTGTTTCACAACCCCCTTATCTCCCAATGAGCTTTGCTTTTCCGACTGTCTTCATACCTCTTCACCAACTTCTTCGTTAACCTCAGTGCCCGTGGGTCCACTCTCAGACTCCCTCTGCCCACCCCTGCAGGAGTATTTAACCCTAACCCCAGATTTCAGGAATCATAACATTTGACCCAAATCTCCCTAAACTCTCACATTAGAAATCACTTTTGTCCATTCAGGTAGTCCCATCTTTCGATAATGAGAACTTGAGTAATATTTGTGAAAAGCTTTTGTGTTTGCATGTATGTGTGTGTGTATATATATGTATGTGTGCTTTGTGATTTTTTCTTTACTCCAATTTAATATAAAAATTTGTGATTGTTCCATTATAAATTTGTTTTTGTATAAATGTTACTTTTAAAAAAAGATTAAAGAGAATCTCATTTATTTGATAATAATATCAAAACCTATAAAGAAGGGGCAAGGCTCATGGAATAAAGGAATACAACCAGGTCACCTTCAGTATTTCCAGGGCAACCCCACCCCCCACCTAGTTCCTGTGGCCTAGAATCTACTGAAAATTTATAAAATGTAATGGATTTTCAAACAAATTTGGCCCCTACCCTGTAGCAGTTTATAGGATCCTTTGTGAGACAAGGCGGAGAAAATCATGTTTGAGTCTATATTAAATATCGTGAAAAATTATATGGAGTTTCTAATAGTATTATAGGGAAACTCTTAAATAGCACCCTGGCCGATCTTAGACAGGTTGGCATGGAAATATTCTTTGAAACAAAATCTGTTGTGATTTTTCAAGCCCAGGAATGATGTATATTAGACATCAGAAGGGAGAGTTGATCCTTGTAGTCTGACATTTGACAAGTTGCAAGTTGTGTCCTTCCTCATACCCTTTAATTCAGGGACTGGAAGTGTTGTTCAGTTTTGTTTTTGTAAGTGGATCCATGTTGAAGTCTGTTGTCAAAGTGGTTTCAAATATTAGGAGTGACCTGAAAAGTCCCAGGGTAAAGTTTCCCCAATTTGTCTGTGAATCCATAGATAAACACATAGTTTACCAGTTTCCAATCAGTTTTATGTAACCAGAGCTAGTTGTTCATATTGATATATTTATATCTCTTTTTCTATACACATCTTTTTCTTAAGTTACAGACATTGGCTTAACCAAAAAAGATATGATCAGTGAAAATCTACTTTTATTTTATAAATTAAAAAAATAATAACTTGAAGAAGGCCCCATATAACAAAAGCAATCCTAGGCAATAAAAACAAAATGGGAGGTATCAGTTTACCAGACTTCAAACTATACTACAAGCCTATAGTAATTAAAACAGCTTACTATTGGCACAAGAACAGGGACATTGACCAGTAGAACAGAACAGAGAACCCAGATATAAAACCATCTTCACATAGCCATCTAATCTTCCACAAAGCAGACAAAAACATACACTGGGGAAAAGAATCCTTATTTAATAAATGGTGCTGGGAAAACTGGATAGCCACATGTAGAAGACTGAA
>CAUYRT010039930.1:0-16339 GCA_963574885.1 Lepilemur ruficaudatus
AAAAACAAAAACAAAAACAACAAACAAAAAAACACAGTACTATATGGATATCAAAGCCTCTATGTTAATAGCTGACCAGTGAATACTAACCTCCACGCCATGGCTTCTATTCCTTCCTTCTTGAATCTCAGATGGCTGTCATTTCTGTGGAGCAGAACCTGCCCTAATCTGGTTGCAGGTGAAGAGCAGGCCAAACAGAAAGAGACACAGAAAATCTATCTGCAGCAGGGAGAGGGTTTAGGTCAGGTTTCCAGAAGCTGATGCTGGGGCTAGGAAACAGGTGCAAAGGATTTATTAAGGATATCCCCCAGGAAGTGGAAGAAGGGAACAGAGAAGGATACAGGAGCCAAGCAGGGGTGCAGTTCCAGGAAAAGTCCCAGACTCAGGCTGATGTTGTGCGAGCTCTGGAGCATGGCTGGCACCGCAGCATTGGTTTCATCTGAGGTGGTGGAGTTGGGCTTTTACACTCCTGCACATTCAATCCCAGTTAGGGGCCACTCCAGGTAGGGGTGGTGGAGTGGGTCATCAACCCCTGGGTAACCATGGCTCTAGGTACATCTGGTGAGCTGGCTCCAGACTAATCCTCTGGAGAAGGTGGCAGACTCAACCTGAGGAGCAAAGCAGCACGGAGGGGCTGGAGGGTAGTGTGCAGAGCTGGTACGGGGGCTGCCGGGAATCTGGATGGCGAGGATGGGCTTGCCACACCGGGTGGGGAAGTGTGAAAGCTTGTGCCTCCTGTGGTGCTGGCCTGTCACCAACGGGCGAGCGTGCTGTCTGACCCGTGTGATAGTTTCTCTTCTTGGAGGAGGGGGCTCTGTGGATGTGAGGGAGAAAGGGAGGTAGACAGAGGGTAGAAGCCTGGAAGGAGGATTGAGACACCCCCTCTCCAACTGACATCTCTACCTTCCTCAGAGAGTGGTTGTTAGGGCCTGAAAACCACGAATGTGAGCATGCTCTGGAAGGTATAAAGTTCTGACTAATGTAAGCCGTTGTCATAAGTGATTTGCCTAAGTTACATACTTTGGCAGCGTAGAGGTCAGGTTTTGTGACTGGAAGTTTTAGGATGTTTTGTTGAATTATATGATCTCCTTGTAGTTAGCACAGTTCTTTGTCAACTAGGATAAGGAAAATAAACTTTGCTGTGGTTATTTTATGACTTGATTCTATAGTTGGTTCTACCAACCTCCAAAGGCTAAGCATTCTCTCAAAAACTTAGGTTTCACTGCTGATGGTATAATAGTTTTGCCAGAATATAAACAGCTGTGTTTTTTATTAACTCTGGCACCAGGGGGGTTGGGACCGTTGAACATAAGAACTGGCACTATCCCAGGAAGAGGTGATTAAGGCAGAAGATCTCTGGTTTATGATTGGTGGCAAGGGCGGTGTCATTCATGACTAGAATACATAACACAGGAACCACAGTTCATGAGCAAAACATTACCTCCTATGGCCTGATGGTATAGGAACAATTACATAGAATATTTGAAATTGAAACTAACCTAGGACATACATTATATATAATCCCCTTAAATCAGTATTTATCAAACTTTTTTTCTAAAACTAAAACCCACAGCAAGAAATGTATTTAGGAGAGGAAAGCTGGTGCATTGGTTAAGAGAATAGACACTAGCACTGGATTACTTGGGTCCGAACCCTGTCTCTGCTACTTGTTAGCTGGGCAATCTTGGGTATATTACTTAAATTCTCTATGCCTCAGTTCATTCAACTATAAAACTAGGGTAAAAATAGTTCTATCTCATGGGATGATCTGAAGATTAAATGAGCTAATGCGTGTAAATGGGTTTGGCACAATCCGTGGCACATACTATGCATTATATGAGTGTTTGCCAATAATGTTTTTACATTTGACTCAGTGCACATGTATTTCCACACATATAATAGCTAAAACAAACATTTATTATGTGTAATATATGCTAATATTTTCTATTTCATACTATTCTATTTTATTCTGTTTTATTAAAAATATATAATTTGCCATCTTCTGCTGGGGTTTGAATTACACTTTCAAAAACAGTGTCTTACAGTCTTTTATACAGCAGTCAGGGTTCCTCTTAGTAGCAAAACTTCAAAATAGGGGACTTCATTCAAGTGTTTATAATATGACTCGTCCCTTCCACCTTGTTAAATTAATTAACTGTTTAAGACTTCCGGAATCGAAGGAGGAGATAGGTTAAAGCTTAAGGGCCTAGCTAGAGACACTGAGTACTTGAAAGCTGGAAAATGACGGGACTTGGTTATTGGAACTTTGGGTTGGGGAATTCTGAGGGACTTGGGAGGAGAGGAAGAAAGTGAGACTTTCCAAGATTCCTGCCGTGTCCCTTGAACTTCTGCTCTGAGAGAGTACAATGAATAATATAACTCTGCAGTCCCTCTGTCTCCTGTCTTTTCCTGAGGAAATACATTGTTGGCTGGACCTCAGTGAATTGGAATGGTAGATAAGTGAAGACCTTGTTCCCCACCCCCCAGCCCCCAGGTAAATTGTCTTAAGTGTAAATAAACGCCTTTGTGTTTGTTAAGGTTGGGTGATTTGTTTCCAAATGAGAAAGAGGTTATGCTTTCATTTGTGAAGTCTTTTTTTTCTCTCTTTCTGATGATTGTAAGTGCATCTAGAGACAAGGTAAGGCCTATAAACCTAATTCATAAACAGTATGAATACACAATAAAATTATATGCATCTTTAAAACTGGCCTCCCTTCATATAATTGCTCTTATGCAATGCTATAAACTTCTGACTTGAGATATTAAGTCGGTGAAAGGGAAACCATGTCACATGGACTCAAATGTGTTAGACTGATTAAAAATGTATTTCTAATAGGGAGGCATGTCAGTAAAATCATAATTAAAATTGTGCTTCAAATGATCGGGATTTGCTTTTATTTTATATTTTGTGGAACAGTATTTCCCAGAAGGTTATGACTGCATATGGCAGAGATGGAAAATGGAGACATGAAAATGAGGTCATGTCCAAGTGGGTAAGAGGCGATCAGTGTGCACAGCCAAGCCAGATCTGCTTCCTATGCAAATGATGGCCCAAGGGCTGGCAGAAGAGCCATTAAGGTCTTTGTTAACTCCTGACTCATCGCCATCTGCTCTCAAGCAGCACTGTACTAGATGGGCAATGCTGTAACATCTGGGATCGAAATTTTCTTCAGTATATTCTGATTTGAGATGGTCAAGCAGGTTCAGTCTGATTAAAAAATGGTTTAAAGCTTGCTCATCTCTTGAATCACTCCCTCCCCTCCACCTTTCATGCCCAGTTAAAAGTTTTGCTTAATACCTCCTGTTTATTTTTCAGTGGAAAAGGAAGGTGGCTGGGAGGAGGACGGTGTGCAGCAGTGAGGTAGGGATTAGTGTATGGTTTATCCTCCTCCTTATGTCTATCATGACTCTAGAGATTCTCTTGAGACTCCTTGTGCATTCATTTATTCATTGGTTCATTGTTGATTTATTCAACAAATATTTATTGAACATCTACTTATGTGGCAGAGATTGTGATTGGGCTGTGGAATCACCAGGGAACAGAACCGAAAAGGCCCTGGTCCTCACGAGGGTATTCTAAGTGGGGATAATAGAAAATAATAAGCAAATGCAAGTATTTTTGGTTTTGACAAAACTATGAAGGAAATAAATCCTCTGGTAGAGCATTTTGGTGGGATTGAGGTCATGGATGGGGTAATGGAAGACCTATTTTAGATGGGCTGGTCAGGAAGGTGATAGGTCAGGTTGCTAAAAGCTAATTAATTGAAAGCCAATTTGCTGAAAGCTAATTCATTGCATGGCCCAGTGCATCCAAGGACTAATTCACCAAGCTTATTTATGTTGTCTGTACTGTTTAGTTTTGGTTTTCATTTTGATTTTCTAATAGCATTTTGAGGACTTTTCAACAGTGTTTTCCCTCCTCAGGCTCAGGAGCCTGAGGGACAGAAAGCAGAGGAAATGGAGAGGCAGAGAGAGGGCCCTGAGGACTGCAATAAAATGTATTCACAAGGATATGTTCTTGAATAGGGAGAATTGTTATAAATATATTTTTCATTAAGTTATTATTATTCATAAGGATAAGACATTCATATGAACTCTTCACTTTTAAGAATATGTACAAAAAAGCACTATTTATAAAGAATATATTCATAAAAAGAATATTTTCATTGAATATATTCATAAAACAATATATTCATGAAGAGAATATATTCATAAGGAGAATACATTCAATTTTTCTCTACTCCAGCTTCCTACTGTTGCTGCTGGAGACTGAGAGACAGAATAAGAGGCACAGAGGGGGAAACTGAGGCAAGATAAAGGGGAAGACCAAGAAGCTTACGTTTCCAGCTGAAGTGTTAGGGAGCTGGGGCAGAGACAGTTGAAACATCTCTTAAAGTGGTATTATGAAAGCAAAATGAAAACCAATCAACTAAACTAGAGAGTTCAAAGACATGATTACGTTAGGCAAATTGGTCATTTGGGGAATGGGTCATTCAAGATGTTGGTTATTTGAGCAAATTTTCACTTGTAGAATTAGTAGATTGACCATATAATTTATCATCTAAACTGGGATAGTTTTGAGAGTGAATGGGTGCTATTAATAATTACACTGGGAAAATAGTTATAAACTAGAACTGTCCTGGGAAAACTGAGGTGTAAGGTCATCTGCTTTCCTGCCTCTGATGCAGACTGGTCTGTGTTTGAGTAAGATTGGGCGTGTACAAACCTGAGGAGCAGTCTGGATCTGCTTGCTTGTGCAATATGGCTACTTGGCTGGATTTGAGATTGAATGTGTGGATTGTTTCTCAACATGAATACCATCTTCTGTTCGAACGATCCAAAGCTGTAGGGTATTAGGATAAGTTTTAAGGAGAGCTGTGATTTCTTGGATGGCATCCATGACAGTTATTACCTTTATGTGGATGACTTCCAATTCTAGAATCTCTAGGCCAAGCTCCAAACTCAGATTTCCAAATGCAAGCTAGATGTCTCCTGCAGGCACCTCAAACCTAAGATATCCCAAATCCAACTGCTGGGAAGAGAATGTAGAGAGATAAAAGAAAACCTTTGGGGAAGACTTCGCATGGTCATTTGTTTATGCTATGGTTTTTTATATTTTTAACAGCCTGACAGGACTTTCTTTCTCCTCTTTCTTACCTAAAACCTGCCTGCCCATTAAAGCCCAGCTCAAATCTCATCTTTCTGTAATGCCATCTTTATGAAATAGTCATGTTTCTCTCTCCCTTATCTAAATTACCAATTGTTTATCAATAATAGAAACCCAGGGTAGTCATAAATAAGACCTGTGGCCAGTACCATCAAGTTTGGAATTGCATTGTTTTATAATGTTTCAGATGTCTAGATATTTTTACCACAGTACTTAGCACATTATTAAGCAGAAAATAAGGATCATTTGTTCATTAATTCATTCAACGAATATTTCTTGAGTGCCTATTATACACCAGGTACTATTCTAGATTCTGAGATAGAACAATTAACAAGGCCCTGATGTCCAGGAGCTTGTATTTTAGTGGAGAAGATGGATAATGAACAAATAGAAACATAATGTAATTACAGATGTTGATAAATGCCATGAAGAGAAATAAATTGGTTTAAGTGAACCAGGTAATTTCTTTTTCTCAAAAGTGTTTGGGTTTGGAAGTTCATTATCTCATTAAGGTAAGAGACCAGAGATCCTCAGTACATGCAGTTTCAATAGTGTCGTCCGGAAGGCCTCTGTTGTATAGGGACAGAGCCATTTGGATGTCTGGGAGAAATAGGTTCCAGGCAGCAGAAATAGCATGTGCAAAGGTTCTGAGGCAGGAGTCATTCTCCAAATGACAATGTCTGCCACCTGCTGAAGTCCAGAAAGTAGTCTAGTGTGGCTGGAGTACAGTGAGTGTGGAAGAAGGTGGTAGGATGGTAGGAGATGAGGTGAAAGAGATACCCCTAGGTCAGATCATGCAAGGCATTGTAGGCCACATAAAACGTTGAGTTTTATTCTGTGACAGGAAGCCATTAGGACGTTTTGAGCTCCAGAGTGATGTAATTTGACTTATGTTTTAAAATGATCACTCTGGCTGCTGCGTGGAGTAAAAGGGTGACAGCAGGGAGGCCAACCAGGAGCTTATTGCATTGGTCCTGGTGAGAGATGAGGGCTTAGTAAATACTTGTGTATTTTTGTGGCCTGCTGAATACTTATTGGATTGAAGTCTTGGAGAAAGAGAACGGGAAAAAGAATTGATTTGGCAAAGTCACTTAATCTCCTTGAAACTTTCTTATCTCATAAAATTGGAAAAACACTACCTGTGCAGTCTATTTCATAGAGTCCATATAAAATGTATTGTTTGGGACAGTATTTTGTAGACTCTAATATACTATACAAATGTTCATTGCTGTGGTTGTTAGCTATGTTGAATTCTACCCTTCTTCTTGTTGACAGCATCCCAATTCTGCTCTAGACTACAGAGCATCCTTCCCTTTGGGAAGGTATGCAAACTGACTGCTCTGGGATTTGAACACTGAGTTTTCTGAAAACACAACTGAAAATGGTTAGGGTCCAGTTATGGTTGTGAGGGTAGCTGCTATCTCTATCTCTGGACCTGCCCTGATTTGGGTTCTTTCGGAGACCTGGGTTTCCAGCTTTCTTTGATTCTGTAAGCTACCCTACATCCTCCCAATCAAGTCCATTTTTACTGAAGATGCCATAGTTGCCTTCTGTTGCTTGCAGCCAAACTGCTCTAAGAGCGATACTTTGGAGATTTACAGGGGATCAGGGTTTAGAGAGAGAATGGCACAGCCATGGCATTATTGCCTGAGGCTTTTTCAGTTTGGGTGCAGATTCCAGTGTAGACTTTTTGGGATGTGAAACATTCAGGGGTGTAAAGGTCAGCTTCATGAAAGGGGGAAATTCTTATACATGGTATAGGAACTGAATGTATTTTTGATACAGTTCTCAGTGGAACTCAGACCATAATAATAAAGCCAAACGTCTTACTAGCCCAACTGAGGAGTAACAGCCATTGTAATAGCATCATTAAATATTACTGAATGAATAAATCGATGAGTAGATTAATGAATGAGTTGAAGCCATCTGGAGTCCTGAATTCTAGTCCCAGTGCTGCCATTAGTTAGTTTTGTGAGCCTGAATAAATCTGTTGGTGTCAATGTCCCCATCTGTAAAATGGGCTTACTAATATCTGCCTTTCAGATTTCACAGCAGTGTGATGTAACTCTGCATGAATAAATGTAAAGGTGAAAGATGAGGGTCTGGGAACATGTTAAAGACTTGGGTGACTAAGAAACGATCTTAGAAAGGGGCATATGTACACCAAAGAGACAGATTTGTACTGAAAATGAAGGCAGTGTAAAGATAATCCAGGCTGACTTGGAATCACCAAATAGTCATATTCCATATGTGCATCTTGGGAACAAAGACTAGCTCTTGATAGATCAAATGACACATAAGTATGAATAATAACAGGAATGATAGGTTACAGAAGACTGCTTCAGAATAAAAGCTAAATGTTAAGGCAGGACTTGCTCCTGCAGCTTTGGAGGCCTAGCATATCAACCATCAAAGACCTTTCCTGGGCATTGGAACATGAAGACCTGCTGTTACCGAGAAATCTAAGTCTCTGGCTTCTCCCACAGATTGCCCAAGGATATGGCTCATGTACGTGTGTGCAGACACTTGTTGCTCTGAGCTTTGGCTCCTTTTTTGCTATAATCTGATTCAGTTCATATGTTTCATAACACCCAGGAGCTGATGGGAGTGATGTGGAGCTTTGCAAAATCTGAAACATCATTTGATGCAAGGTAACCATTAGAAGGGGCTAGTGGTGTGCTGGTAAATGTTTCACAACCGGTTCTCTGAAAGACAATCCCGCATTTGTAGTATTTGCCAATTTCTGTGGTGTAAATACTCCCACCATGGCAGATTTCAAACTACCAATGATTTAACATCTGCTTGCAAAATTCTTGAAAGTGGTAGCAATCAGCTCTTGTGAGCTGGTATGAGCCAAATGCAGCTCACTCTACTGGAAGGAACTGAAGGAAAAAAGAAACAGACTGGGAAGCCTGTGAAGATTAAGTATTAGGCAACACACCTGATGTGTAGTGGGCCCTTAAAAATTGTGTGATTTTTTTTTTTTTTTTACTTTTAACATTATATACTAATTGGGAAGATAAGATTAATATGTAGAAAGTTAAATAAAAATATGGGACATGGAACAGAGTGTTACATAATTAATAGCTAAATATTAATAGTAAAGATGATGAATTCTATTGGTACCAGAGGAAGAGAAGGTCACAGTCCATTGGAGGTCTGGCCAGGCTCCATCTGCAGTGGGGATTGGACTATGGTACATGAGGTGTGAATAGTGCTTCAGAGGGCAGAGGAGTTGGGCAGTTTACCACCTCAGTGTGGTTCTGGGAGGTGGGAGAGGGGCCAGTGAGGGTGGTAAGGCTTGGGTCTTCAGCACTCAGAGACCCAGGGGAAGGATGTGGCTCAGTCATGGAAGGAGAGGAGAGTGCTTGTGGTGTAGCTGGCTGTAATGGGTATCTGCTGTTTTGCCTATTCAGCTTGCATTGCCCCTTTCTCCCCAGTGCTCTGTTCATGTGGTTTGGTTGGGACCTATCCCACCCCAGAATGCAGGGATGGGTTTGTGATTGAGGGCTGGCCAATTGGGGTGTTATATTTCTGTGACCACACAGATTGGGTGAGGCATGGGCATGTTGCTTAAATCAGTTCAATGGATGTCTCTCCTGAGACTTGTTTGGCCATGATACCTCAGGGCTGGACCTGCTGGTGCCCTGTGGGGAGATCCTGACCAAGAATAAAGTGTACCCACTGGAAACCAGAGAATTTGCAGAGAGGCTGATTCCTGATGATATCATTAAATGTTTGTATTAAGCCATGCTTGAAGCTGGGCCTTTGGGAAGCTCTTTTCACTGCAATATTTAAAGCAGTGCTAGAAGTGACATGAAAGGTCAACAATAGGGAGTTCATAATAAATTGTGTTGTATTCATTTGATGGACTACAATATAGCTATTAAAGAGAATACTGTAAAATTACAATTGGATATATAAAGGTAGTCACAATAAATGATGAAAAACACAAATTGAATCTATTTTTTTTTTTTCAGACAGGGTTCTGATCTGTTGCCTGGGCTAGAGTGCAGTGGCATCATCAAAGCTCACTGCAACCTCAAACTCCTGGGCTCAAGCCATCCTTCTGCTTCAGCCTCCAGAATAGCTGGGCCTATAGGGGTACACCACCATGCCTGGCTGATTTTTCTATTTTTTTGTAGAGATGGGGTCTCTCTGTGTTGCCCAGGCTGGTCTTGAACTCCTGGGCTCAATAGATCCTCTCACCTTGGCCTCCCAAAGTGCTAAGATTACAGGTGTGAGCCATGAGGCCTGGATGAACCTATTTTTATTATACCAGTTTGTGTCATTAATATGGGTTAGAATCTAGAAGGCTAAATATCAAAATATTTGCAAGAATTATCTCTGAATGGTGTGATTTTTTTTATTTTTGTCTACTTGTATTTTCTAATTTTACTGTAACAAATGTGTATTATTTAGGAAATAAAAATAGACTTTATATGATATAGAATTATTAAAAATACAAAAACAAACCAACCCAAGGGGGTGATAGAAGGAGGCATATTTTTTGCAATTTGTTCCAATTCTCCTGCCCTTATCCTCCATTAGTAAGAAACTTATTAATATTAGTGACTCCAGAGCCACTGATGGTGGGCTGACACCAGGAATCTAAGGGAGTTCCTGCTCACACTCCCATGGGAGAGAGAGAAAGAGAGAGAGAGAGAGAGAGAAAGAGTGAGAGAGAGAGAGAGAGAGAGAGAGAGTATTGGGGAGGGTGCGAGGGCCTGCCCTGCTCTGAGGCACTGCCGGGCCTATAGCTGCAATGACTGTAGTCTGACAGTGAGAAGGAACAGAGCTGAGCCCAGACAGCAGGGTCCTGGAGGTGGGCATGTGGCCACCCCAGTGCATTGGCCGGTGCTTTTCACGGGAGAGGTCACACTGGGTTTTCCAAGGAGCAAATATAAGGAAACCTGCCCCTTAACAGTTGAGCTGAGTGATTCTCTCATGAAACTAAACCTGGGCTTCCTTTTGGAGGGAAGATCAGAGTGCTCTTTTTTTCTCTCCTCTCCTACTAAAGCAATTTTCTTATGCCTTCTTGGGCTTGCAAGAGAGGGTTCTGCATAACTCATTTTAAAGAAGAGGAAAATTAGGCCTTGAGTAGTGAAGGGGTGTGCCCAAGGACACACAGGAATCCATCTGCTTTCTAGTGCGGCATTATTTTCCAGCACACCAAACTAAGCCTGCTGTAGGACATTCTGGAGGGTGCATGTCATGTGCTGGCTACTTTGGGAGTGTTCTGCCTACTCTGCAAAAGCTGGATTTCTAGGCAGTCAAGAGCAAGCCCAGGAGTCCCACCTGCTTCAACTAAGGAGGTGTTCCCTTGGCTTCCCCACCTCAGTCTGCAGGAGCCAAGTGAGAGCCCACGAGCTGGCAGTTTGCCAGGTAACACCACATAGGAGTGAGGAAGGGTCCTAGAGTTCTGTGTGCTCCTGGAAAAACCCCCACTCTGCTCTTCCCCCTGACACACAGAGCCTCGCTACTTCTTGAGACCCTCAAGACTAATCTGATTATTCACTTGATTGCAGTTTCTGGTAGTCACCACAAGTAGCCGAGAACTTGACAAATTCTGTCTGATTCCATTTCTGTGAGGTCCCTAGAGTAGTCAAATTCACAGGGACAGAAACTCAAATGGTAGTCACCAGGGGCTGGGCAGGGGAGGAGGGAATGCGGAGTTGCTTAATGGGGGTAGAGTTTCAGTTTTGCAAGATGAAAAGAATTCTGGAGATTGGTTACACAGCAACGTGAATGTACTTAACACTACTGACCTGTATGGTTAAAAATGTTTAAGATGGTAACTTTTATGTTATATGCATTTTACCACCATTAAAAAGATAAGTAAATAAAAAAAGCCCAGGATCCAAGGTCCCCTTTCAGTCCCTAGTCACTCATCGCCATTTATGCGTATGGCTATGTGGCAGCTCCTCACTCCAGCAATCCTAGTTCTCTTGACGCTGCTTTATCATTCTCCACAGCATTCACGGTGATCTGACCTCCTGCATGTATTATTTATTTATTTGCCCTCTCAACTAGAATATTAACTCCATAAGAAGAGGGATTTTTGTTTGTTTTCTGCAGCAATCCCAGCACCTGGAAGAGTGCCTGCCACATAGTAGGTGCTCAATACACATGTGCTCACTGACTGCTGACTGGTAAATTTTGTGTGGCTCTACATAGGGGATCTTGTGACCTATTGAGGACACAGTGAAAGAAAGTTAGGGGAAAGGAATATCAGCCTTACCACGATCTCTCGATCTCACAGAATTAGACATTGCCTTCAGAAAATATCTTTGTGTGACATGTTTCATTAAAAAAAAAATTGAGTTAACTATTTTAAAATGTTTGTTCTGAAACATAGTTGGAAAAGAGTGGAGGAGGGCTTTTCTTTATGAACCAGCCTATTTATTGCTGACTGGAAGTGTTTCCTTTTTGGGCTGCAGGGTGCCCCTTCTGCCACCCCATTTTTTATTTAGTGACATTATTCCATGGCTGACTTCCACCTTAATTTTTCACTAAAAATACATTATAAACTCTTTTTCTTCATTCACTCTGTTGAACCCATCATTCACTTGTCTCTTGCACATTCTGATGCTTTGAAAATCGCTGCAATCGTAGGTAATCCGCAGAATTCTACCTTATTAGCAACACAGTCAGGAGCTAATCAGACGTCTTCATTTGCTTGATACAATTTACAGCCTTTGAGGAGCGATTGCTCCATCACTTGCTGTCTTCCTTTTCCTCTGCATTGTTTTTTCCAGCCTGAATTCATTTCATTTTGTGCTACTTTTAGGACCTTTAAGACCTCTTGCTGCATCTACACATACCTGCTTGGACTATTTTGCATGTCCTTTTAATTAATTATCTGGTCAGTTCCATCAAAAACATTAAGTCTTTTTTTTGTTGATGACATTGAACTGTTTGATTGATTTGGTTAATGCATTCAGTCAAAACAGTTTTAAGAGCCATCAATGGTGACCTGCCTGGCATTTTTTCTTAAAGAAGTTTACCTTTTCTCTCACCCTTCCTTCATTTTCTTTTTATTCAATTTCTTCCCTTTTCCTTTGTTTGAAACTGATCTTAGCGCTCCTTTGAGGTATGGCCTTTTCTTTAACAATGTAGCAGTTTATATGCCCTGCATTACGTTATAGACTCTTACTGCTTGAAGGGACAGCACGGGTTTTCTTGTTTCTAGTCCTCTGCCTAGTAGAATTGAATGTGGTGAAATGAAAAAAAAAAAAGTGTGCATGTATTTATATATGCTATACACATATAAGTTCATAAAATTTTTTTTACACCTCTGAACTTTAGTTATTTTGATATAATTAAGTTAAAGTTGATGGTCCAGTTAGTCTTACATAATTTACTGTTCATAAGCTTTTTTATTTTTCTCCTTTTTGAAAACTGGGTGTGAATTGTAAAAAGAGACATTGCGTGATCTTTTCCTCAAATCCCATTTTGCTTTAGCTCTTAGTTATTAGTAATTACAAATCACAATGCAGTATTACTTCAGAGTTCTAAATTTAGTAATATTGAAAATCCTTCAAATGAACTCAAATCAATGGTGGTGTTGTTCATAGCCACTTCCTGCTTCTGCTTCTTACGGGCTCCCACCCCCCCTTACATACACAAAACACATGCCCTGCAAATGCTTTCTTGGCATTTCAAAGCATTTCTTTAATACGGAATAAGTGTTCTACATTGTATCGTGCATGATATCACAGTAAAACCTCAGAAGCTTGGTATGGTTGGTCATGAAATGTTTGGATGACTGTTTGTCTTAGTCTGTTTGGGCTGCTCTAACAAAATACCATAGAATGGGTGGCTTATAAACAACAGAGATTTATTTCTTGCTGTTCTGGAGGCTGGGAAGTCCAAGATCTAGTTGCCAGCAGATTCAGTGTCTGGTAAGACCCATAGATGATGCCTTCTCATTGTGTCCTCACATGGTGGAAAGGGTGAGCTGGCTCTCTGGGGTCTTTCTGGGATTTATAAGGGCACTAATTCTATCTATGATAGCTTCACCCTCATGACCTAATCACCTCCCTAAGGCCCCACCTTATAGTACTACCACATTGGTGATTATATTGTAACATGTAAATTTTAGGGGGACACGGACATTCAGTCAATAGCATTTAATTTTGGATAATTTAAGTAACAAAGCTTTTTTTCTAGCTTTCTTTTATAAATGGAAATTTCCTAAATTGTAGTGTAAACTCTATATCCTAATAATTGGAATGTATAAAATATAATTGAACCTTTTCTTAATGAGGTAGGTCATCTGTTAATGTATAGACAAGTGCTTTCAGAACTGGATTTTGATTCTGTCAGAATTCTTGGTTGCAAGCAACAGAAATGAACTCTGGCTTGTTACGTATATATGGTGCTCACAGAATTATACAGAGGCTTGGAGACACCCAGTCTTGAGGCTGAGTTTCCAGAAATAATAGCCAAATACCAGCCATAGGCCTGGTCCTATAAGAAAAGTACTACTACTGCAGCTACAGAGCACTGGGTAGTACAGTTTTATTTTTAAAAATTTTTAATTCTTTCTCAGCTATATTAAAATATAGTTGACAAATAAAAATTATATATATTTACAGAGTACAACATGATGCTTTGATAGACGTCTACACTGTGAAATAAACAAATCAAACTAATTAACATGTATCACCTCACATACTTGTTTTTTTTTGTGGTGAGAACATTTAAGATCCACTGTCTTAGCAATTTTCAAGTATACAATATGTTATTATTAATTATAGTCACCATGCTGTACAATAGATCTCTAGAACTTATTCATGCTGTCTGACTAAAACTTTGTACCCTTTGCGCAACTTCTCCCCATTTCCCCCAATAATGTCCTCCCAGCACCTGGTGACCACCATTCTACTTTCTGCCTCTATGAGATCAACCTTTTAAAATTCCACATATGAGTGAGATTATGTAGTGTTTATTTTTCTGTGCCTGACTTATTTACCTCCAGGTTCATCATGTTGTCACACATGACAGGATTTTTCCCCTTCTTAAGGCTGAATAGTGTTTCATTCTGCATATGTGTCACATTTTCTTTATTTATCTGTCGATGGACACTTGGCTGATTTCATATCTTGGCTATTGTGAATAATGCTGCTATGGACATGGGAGTGCGGATATCTCTTTGACATACTAATTTCATTTCATTTGAATATATACTCAGAAATTAGATTGCTGGATATTTTCAGTTTTTGAGGAACCTCCACATTGTTTTCCACAATGGCAGTACTAATTTACATTACCACCAACTGTGTACAAGGGTTCCTTTTTCTCTATATGTTTGCCAACACTTGTCTTTCATCTTTTTGATAATGGCCATTCTAACAGGTGTGAGGGAATATCTTCTTGTGGTTTGAATTTGCATTTCCCTGATGATTCATGATGTTGAACAATTTTTCATATACCTGTTGGCCATTTGTCTGTCTTCTTTTGAGAAATGTTTATTCAGGTTCTTTGCCCATTTTTAAATTGGTTTATTTGTTTTCCCACTATTGAGTTGTTTGGATTCCTAATATATTTTTGATATTAATCCCTTACCAGATGTATGGTTTGCAAATATTTTCTCCTGGAGAGTACAGTTTTGTTTTGTAGTGAGTACAGTTTTAAGTGCAGGTCTGTGCCAGGAGCTTTGCCTGACAGTTGCTGCTGCTACTGCCGCTAGCATGAGAAGGGGGAGAGAGAGAGAGTCACAAAAACAGGAAGAAAAAGAAAAATTGAGACGACTCAGGGTAAGGGAGCTTTCTGTACCAATTCTGGTGTTTTTCTCTGATCAGCTGAACCTTTGCTTCATGGATGTGCCCATTTGACTAGAGAATTTCTAACATTTTCAGAAGCTCCTATAGGGGGAGAATGCCCATCTTTGCCCCCTACTAAAACTCAAACGGTATGGAATTCCCCAAAGAAAGGGGTTTCTTTTGGGAAGCTAAGGTGAATATTAGATGTGCACTTTAGGTTAAATACGTAATATCCCAGGACAAATTTTGGCACTTACTTTCTTGCATGTATTCTTCTGTGAGCCCAATTCCTTGTTTCTTTCTCACAGAAGTGAAGTGCAGCCTGTGCAATTGCTAGCAGCATAATTCAGTTGCCTTTTTGCTGAAGTGAAACTGAATCAAACTTGAAATCTCCTAGAGTGTTTTCTTACCCTCAATAAAATCTTCAATATTCTTATCATTGAAATTTGGCTTCTTTGGCATTATTAAAAATATTTTCTTATTTTAGCACTCAGAGCTACGTGCTTTAGCTTCTTGGGATTTCTTTTTTGTTGTTATCTGGTAGAATTTCAGGGTTTTTGCCCAAAGCTTTTTGTGACTATTTACATAATTGGAAATTCTATCTTCTTCTGGATTTCCTTAGTGCCAGATAATTGTGAGATTTAGAACTCTGGAGATGGCTTAATTCAGGTTTGCTGTTGTCTAGTTATTAAGAAGTTGGAATAGCATTTACTGTATTAATCTGGGCAGTGGCTGTTTGTTGGTTTCCTTTTTTATGAAGGGAAGTGATCCTTCTTGGGTCAGACTCCTGGGTGTTGGGAGAGTGGCTGAGATGATGGACGGAGGGAAGAGGCAGAATGGAGGAGGAACCCAGAATTTCCTGACACCTGGGCTGTGCCAGGCTTCTTACCTCCAAACCCATCATCCAGCAATCAAACCATCTAAGTTCTTGACTTCCCACCTTTTCAGTATTTATTGCACCTCCTCAAATTGGCTGTTTTTATGATTTTTAGAAACATGTGTAGTAGATTTTGGTGGGAAGGATGATAAGGTTCAAAAATATTATCTAAAATTAAAATGCTATATTTTAGAGAGAGATATTTGGTTTAGATTCAGGTTTCAACACTGAGTGTGTGAATGAGCAAGGTATTCAACCTCTCTGAACTTTAATGTCTTACTCTGTAGAGTGGGGGTAATAATGCTTGTTTTGTATAGCCCCTGAGGATTAAATGAGATAAATATGTGAATTGCAGTTATATAGAAAGTACTCAGTAAATGTTGGATCCATTATTTTATGGAATTTATTCATGTGCACCAACCCTATTCCCCTTGTGGTAGCCTTAATATCTTTTTACAGTGTTCCTGATGGAGGATGCTGTCAATCCAGAGTTTGACAGCCTCTCACTCCTATATAAGTCAAATGTCA
>CAUYRT010039932.1:0-26421 GCA_963574885.1 Lepilemur ruficaudatus
CCTTCCTCACTGTTTTCCTTTGTGGTCTGAAGTGGGAGTATACTAAGATTTTTAATGTTTGGCCTCCTTATAACTTTCTATTTCAAGCCATGGTGGCTTTTCTACTGTCCACTTGCACTGGTCAGAGGAGGCTACTTCCAACTGTGGGCAGGACATGCCTCGAGTCCCTGTGGTTTGCTACCAAGGACTGACTTCTATCCAGAGCAAAGCAAGAGGCAAAGTTACCCAGCAAGACCATTGAGGCTGGTGTGAAAGACAGTCCCAACTTTACATGAACTTGTTATAAATGTACTTTACCGGTACTATAATCAGGTTCTTATTTCTCAATCTGGTTGACAAGACTGTTCAAAGAAAATCTTTACAAAGCAATGAAGACATCAAAAGTTTGGGTACGTCATAGCTTCTTGATCCAGGAGGCTCGTCACTCTCGCAAACAAGAGAACAGGGTGAGTGTGGTGCGTTCTATTCCCAGTGACCCTGTGTTGGCTCCTGATAAGCACTGATTTTTTTGTACTTGGCCACCATCATTGCCTATTTGCTCTAGAATATAATTGGGGATGACAGACTCACTGCCATGTAGTTCCTCAGTTGCACTGACCACATCTCAAGTGCTCAGTATCTACCTGTGGCTAAGTCATTATCATATTAGATCACACAGACACAGCAACATTTCTGTCTTTGCAAAAATTTCTATTGGACAGCACTGTTCTACAGTGCAACTTTATTTTCCCTTAAAAAATATCTGAATGTTTAACCAATTCCAAGCTTCTAACATCTTCTTTCCCCTAGATTTCCCAAACATATATAGAGAGAGAGGAAAGGAGAAGCTAAAATCATGGACTTTGATGTCCATCTAACCTGAGGGCAAGGTCTGACTCTGCCTTCTGTTGTGACCTTAGTCATGTCTCTTAACCCATCTAAGCTCCACCGTGCACATGTGTAAGAGAGAGAGAGATGATAATGGCACTTGCCTCATGGGGCAATCGTGAAGATTAAATGTGATATAGCACACAACGCGTTCCGTCAGTCAAGTGCTCAATAACATGTGGCTATTTTTGCTACTGTCGATCATTTTAACTCACCAGTAGGGCGAAGACAAGAATGTTCACTCAATAGCCCACAGTGGCCTGTCCTTTCCCAGTTCCTCTGCAGCGAGGCAGGCGAGGTTCCTAGTGCTGCTTCGAGGGATGTAACATGTGTCTCTTCTGGACTGAGGAAGGCAAAGCCCCCTCCATGTAATCGTCTGCATTCTCTCGTTTCCTTTGATGGCCACGAATAAAGGCCATGGGCTCCGCGGCCAGAGTCCTAGGATGAAGCAACTTGGATCACTGAGTCATAGCAGGGAGTAGCTCGGGAGAGTTGCCTGACCTGCAGAGGAATTTGTGTGAGCGGGGACTTCAAAAATTAAACCACTGCGATTGGGAGATAGTCGTTTTTCTGTACTGGAAGGACTGAACTCATTTGAGGCAATTCGGTGGTCTCTAATCCTGCCTTCATCTATCTAGACCTCGGTTCAACCTACTGAGGCTGGGTAATATTTTGTTAAATAGATTCATGTGTTTTATATTCTTGGACTTTGTTTTTATCCTCAACCAGACTAGACCAAGAGTTCATCAGTCCTCAGAGAACAGTCATAACAGCAGAAGTGCAGAGAATAAGCTTTTTGAGTTTCAAAATTCTGGACATTTGAGTATCTAAAAAGCACAATGAGAGAGCATAAAGTTTATGTCCTAACCGATGTATTGGGAATCAAGGATGAAGAGCCAGATTACCTCATTCCCCATGAGTTTCCGATTCCCCAAGCCTGCAATGAGGAAGAGAAGGAGGTGGCAAAAGAATCGCTCAGGACCCCCAGGAAGCGGACTGAGTTCCAGTTCTGCTGCCTCGACTCTGAGTGACCACAGGCAGGTTATACGAGCTGTCTGAGTCTCACTTTCCTCAGCTGTAAAATAAAGCACGAGAACATGTCAGAAAATTCTTAAGGTGCTAGATGATGACAGTGTAGACCAGCTCTAGTCAATATACCTATCAAGGAGGAAATACTCTATATCTGCGTAGCCACTGGCCACATGTGCCTATTGAAATGTGGCTAGTGCAACTGAGGAACTGATTTTTAATTTTAGTATATTTTAATTCATTTAAATGGCCACATGTGGCTGGTGGCTACCATCTTGGCCTGCACAGGTCCACGTGAAATTTCCCCATCCCCATGGCTCTGCGAATGCTCCAGAACTTAGACACACAATTATGAATTGACTGAGATTGTTTCTTCCAGCCAGCAGCATAAAAGCTTGTTATAAAAGTTAATTTATTATTGAAAAATAACATTTCTTTCACACTTGGTTCCCCAATCCTCTCTAGTGCCTTAAAATGAGGACCTATTTCCTTCTGAGAATGCTCAGGCCCCTGAATTAAGCTGCTGGCTTTACTCCTGAGCATCAGGCTCATGTTGGTAACTTTCACCCTAGCCAGGAAATCTGTTTGTGAGGCTGAACGACTGGCTATTAAAGAGAGGGTCACTCCTAGCGATAACATGTGGCTCCATCAGCCCTTGAGCACTGGCATGTGACCATCTGCACACACCCACCACCAGGTGCCCAAAGGAGCTCCAGCTCTTTAATTGTTGTCTTCCTCTTTCTGCATTTTAATCTTCCTTGCATTGGCTCACTCCCTGAGACAGATCTGAGACAGAGAGTAATTGTCCACCATGAGCCACTCTTACAGAAAAGGCAGAAAGATAAAGCAGCAAAGAGAGAAAGGGAGATGCACGTGTGTTTACGTTTCTGAGTTCTCCATGGTTTGATTGAAATGGTTCAAGGAATGGAGAGAACATGTTCCTCTACCAGCTGTCATCGCTAAGTGTGTTTCTCTGTTACCAGGCACAAGACAGCAGGCAGGCTAATGGCCTCCTCCCTCTTGGGCCTGGAATTCCCTATGACTGGGGACTTGGCAAACTCTTCCCCTTTTATCCGTCACAGTGTTCCTGAGGCCTCTTCTCTTCCAGGAAGCCCTCCCCAAGCAAAGGAGAAAAGCAACTGCAGCCCATTGCCATCCACCAGCCATCGCAATCCAATCTAAGGGAAGGAGCTCGGCCCGCCCTCCCATCCCATTTGTGTTTGTGGTAGATAATGGCAATTAATTCGCTTATCGACCAAAGAAATCAGGGCCTTGCATTCATCTCCATCCGTGCTCTCTGAAAGCTCCCGGAGAGGAGAAGCATATTCCACAGCACTCCATGAGATAAGTGGGTCGCACAGTCTTGTCTCTTACCCCAACACCGCTGATGGATTATGCACATTTGCAATGACACACTCTGATTTTGAGGCCCATCCTCCCCCAAAACCACAAAAAAGATAATTCACAGCTGGATGAAGAAGGCTATGTTCAACATGGTATTTATAAAAGTGCTTTGTAACAAGTAAGAATACAGCACAGTTGTGGGAGGCTTTGGGTTCTGGATCACTTCCCTGGGCTAACTCGAACTCCTTACCTTTTTCTGCCACTGAAGAAAGAATATCAGGCTAATTGTATGTTATATAATTTTGTCTCAATAAAGCTAAAAGAAAGAGAAAGAGAGAGTGATAAAGGTAGGGTGAGAGCGTCATAGGCATGACCTATACGCCCCTCAAATTTATAAGCACTGAAAGTCATGTACAAACAGTATTTTAGTAGCACGAAAACATTATTGGCAACAAGTCTTATGACTTGATCGTGGTGTGGTGGAATGTCTCAGAAAAATGAAAAACTATAGATAAAGAAAATATTAATAAATATTACTTTGTAGATTGTAAGGTCTTGATGCCAGAGGTGGATTTTTATTACTGTTTCATCCCCCTGGGTCTAATAGAGTCCATGGTACAACATAACTACTCAATAAGTGTTTATTGAACTGATGAATTCAGCTAAGTTGTTAAATGCAATTCACTGACTATTGTGTGAAACATGACGCAGGACGTGGTTGCTAGAATGAGAAGTACTGCTCCCATCTTAAAGATAAGGAAGCTGAGGTATGGAGAGAGTAAGGCACTTGCCCTATGTTTTAAAACTCGTATTTGGTGGATTTGAAGTTGATTCCAGCACTAATCCCCCTAATCCATACATTCCCACCATGCCTTGCGAGCTCGCTGAGAGCTCTGCACAGAATATTCATACAAGAATTTCTGAGGCTCTCTGGTCCCTGGTGCCCATTCAGGTATTTGGATGTTGAAAGGAAGGAAAAATTGCAAGAAGAGTAACAGTACCCTGCACATCTCCATTTGGAAGAGGGTCTTTGTTGATACCTGTTTTCGTCAAATGGATTATGTACTTATCCAAGGACTGTTGCCTTCTTGAAAGACTGTTAGCCTGAAAAAAATGAATATATTGACCTCACAAAGTACTTAATTTTACCCGACTTACTTGCTCTTTTATTTCCAAGACTCCTTTTATATTTTAATAACCGTTTTGATGTGCTAAATGTCTTGAACGAACATAGTTAATCAGGCAAACGAAGAAAATAAAATGAGCCAAGGATCAGAAGTGTCAATACCTGTGAAACTGGCTAATTTCATCACTATTGGTGGTAATTAAATGGCTGATGTATCACCGCGGCACAACTTGTGGATAGTATGCCTTTTATCCCCTTTCCCCAAGTGTAAATAGCTTTACCGAGGGAGTTGATTACAAAATCAATATATGCTTATTATTTTTTAAAATATACAGAAGTGTATGGAGTAGAAAAATAACATCTTCACCCATAAATTCCCCTCCCCACCCCATCTGGAAAAAAATAACTGTGAGCAGCAGCTCACATATACCCTTCTCAGCTTTTTTATGAATGTGCACGGTAAGGATATGGAAATGACATTTTAATAAAACTGCTCCTTTCACTTAAAATATACCTTGAATGTCTTAAATATACTTCCCACATAATATATATGCATAGGGCCTTTATACAAATGCAAGTGTGCATGTGTATGCATATATGTGTATGCATATATGTGTGCATATGTGTGCATATATGCATAGGTTAAAACATGTATACATACACACATATTAACATACACCTTCACATACACATATATTTAATACACACAGATATACACAAATCCCCAACTGACGAGCATATAGGATTTATTTTTATTTTTCTATATTATAAACTTTGCTGCAATATTCATCCTATACATATATCCTTTTACAATTCTTTGATCATTCCCCTAGGAAAAGTTATTGGGAGTAGAATTACAAGGTTGCATTTTATTAATTTTAAAATATTTAAAAATTAAGTGTCTACAGTAAAGATAAACCATGAACCTTTGCGTAAAACATTTAAATCCTAATGTCAGAATTTTGTGGAAAATATCAATTTCCAAACCAGATATAATATATAGAAAATGCCTAGTATAGTGCCTGGCATACGGGAGGCACTCAAGAAATGTGAGTTGTAAATACAAATGAGCAATTGTAACGTGATGGGACTCTTTGTTCTCTTTATTGGGGATTAACTTTGTGGGGCCGGGCTCACCCAGGCAGCCTGGCTCACCAGAAGCCTAGAGATAAACTGGATGCCATCCATCACAGCCCCGCCCCTGCCCAGAGGCCACCGCTGTCTCTGTATACCCAACCCCACTCCCAAACAGACACATCCATCAAGTGCCATGCAGAGTTTATCTTCGGTGCCAGGATAGCAGCAGCAAGGGGCAGAGTCTGTGCATGAGAGGACATGAGCTGTACATCTGTGTATGTGGGGAGTGGACAAGAAGCTTGGAATATATTTGTCTTGATTTTCCCAGCAGTCATCAGGCAAATGCTCCAAATGTGGCACTGATGAAGTAAGGGCATCTCACGCATGCCATCCATGGCTATTCTCAAAGTGCTTTATCCCCCATTATTTCAGATCCAAGGAGAATAGGACGAAGTTTATCTCCATGAATCCTTCATCTCTCCTTTTGTTTTCTATTTTTCTTCCAATGATACCACACCCCTGCAGCCCAGGCTCCAGATCTTTGTCCTTTGCAGCCTCAAATACAACAGCCCTATGTTCCATTTAAATGGGGTTGTGGTGGAGACCAGGCTAATCTGACAGATTAACTCAAGATCTGGTCCTAAGAGCAGATGGCAGTTTGATGGGTTTGCCCTTCCTAGATAAAAGGTCCTTGCTCTCAGTTCCTTAAAGAGGGAAATACCAGGCCTGGTGGCAGGGCTGGCAGAGGAGTGAAATTTAGAAAAGAGGTTCATTGTTTGTATCCTAAAATCATATAGTCCACATGAGGTCACAATCTGTCCCTGTGCCCAATGGCCCTGAAAAGAGCGTTCCACATTCTTTGGGGGACTTAAAGGTAGACAAAAATGCCCTGATTTGAAGGCACTTGCTAATAGTTCAGTTTCCTGCTATAATTTCAGACACAGTTTATCCCAAACCTTTCCTGGAGTCAGGATAGGAAATTAATTTTAGTGACAAAGTCAGGATAGAATCTCAGAGAAGAATAAGGTCTTGATGACTGAAGTAACTTTTGACCACTCTTGTGTTCTCACTTTCCAGTCTGAAACCTCTGCAGTGGTATTGCACAGCCAAACTGGTACAAGATGGAAAGTCAGAGAACTGGGGGCAGTCGTGTGGCTTCTGTCCTGTTTTCACTGGGGGCTTCGGGCGAGTCATTCACGTTTATTTGAGTCTCAGTTTCCTCTTTCCTATTCTTGTTTGGTCACAATGTCTGGGAGGTGGCTCAAAATGAGAGAAGAAATCTGAAAGTAGCGTGTTAATATCAAATGATTAAGAAGTGTTAGTTTCATCATTGTCTTCATTATGGGTTAAGAAAAAACAGTAACCCATGCCAGCAAGATTGTCTGTTTGACCTATTTCAAGAAAACACCAGTAAATCAACATTTGGAACATAAGACTGGAAGAACTGTTGGGCTGCACGATGTGAGAAAGAGTGAGGATGATGTGAGTCTAGACATCAGAGCAGCCCGTTCCTTTCCTGAGCCTTTAAAGTAACATTTATTGAAACCGTTAGTATGCGCCAGGTGCTGTAATTAGCTATTTGTAGGCATAACACTATTAAGCCGTTGCATAAGCCTTATTTAAGTGGAGAAACACTATCCCCATCTTACAGATGAGGACAGAAAGGCCCAGAGATGTGGAATACCTGGCTTCCCAGGTCCCCAGCAGCTACAGCTGTTGTGGAAGTTCTGCCGAGATGACGTGTGGCTCCTGCTCAGCGCTGAGCTTGCTGTGATGTTCCGACTGTCACTTAAGCATTCATCTCGTTCTGTGTTGGGGAGGCCTTGGTGCCGGACATTGGTGCTGAGGCCACACTGCCTTTTGATTTTTTTCAGGATGTTTCCAGCATGAGAGATGCTTGTCTCACCTCTGTCCTCTGCCGCACAGTTGGGAAGAATGCTTCATCCTGAGCGAGTGAATGAGCCTCTCTTACCTGGCTCCGGTTTCATTCCCAGCTAGGTCCCCAAGAGAGTTCACGCCGTCCCCTCCCATCAGTCTTGCAGAATTGCAACTTTAAGTGGAGCTGACACTATAGAAACAATAATTGGCATAATATTCACAAGGAGCAAAAGACGGTCATTTCCTCAGGCACCAAAAAAGCATAACCCAGTTCTGAGGTTCCAGAAAATGATGGCTGGAATGGCCCTGAAGTCTGCACCACCACAACACAAATGCAGCCCCATCGCTCTCCTTTGATGGCTGTAATCCTCCACATGAAAGCAGGCGAAACGCGTAACTATTATTTTAGATGACATCCCCTTTTTTAACTTTAAGCAGTGTGCTTTAAACATTTCTAAACTTTCCCAATTCCTCCCCAATACCATGCTATGAATTTGCTTGTCACTGTAAGCTGTACACAAAGAGAGACACATACAGCAAGCACAAAGATATCAGGAAGTGGTTTTCCTAGCAACAGTAATCATCTGAAAGATCCCAGAACATCCTTTCTATTCATGCAGCATTTCGTGTTTTGAATAGTGCTGACAGGTGAAGTGGATTCATAGTATTTAATACAAAAAAATATTGCTGGGGATTGGTACTGCACAAAAGCTCAAATATCCATACTATTCACAAGCAGCTGAATTCACTGTTTTTATATCTATCTAGATTATTTAGTGAGGCACAATTGCAAAAGCAAATACTCACCTGCTCACCGAATGACTAATCCTGGCTGTATTATGGGACGTCTGATTCCCTAGACCTCATTCAGGCAACTGGGACGCAGCCCTAAATCAAGTCCTGCTCTCTCTGTGCAAGACAGTCTTATGGGTATTTTTGAATGATAAAGAGGCATCCCCCTTGCCAGGTCCCACAGCAGATGTGTCCAGTTTAAAATAAAAACGAGTCAATGCCGTTGACAGAATCAGCCACCTCCATGGAACTCTATCTGGTCATTGCCTTGACGCTATCAGAAACAATCTGAAATCACTTCTCCTGTCCTCTCACCAGCCGTATCCAAAGCTAAGTTATCACTGAAGGTTTAGAAAGAGAAGAAGAACAAAAAATAAAACAACAACAACAACAAAAAAAAAACTAGAGTTCCATCAGCTGGGCGTTGGAGGCTGGGAAAGGGGGGAGAGGAGAGAGAGAAGTCCCAGGGTGCAAGGGAGACCCCAGGAGAATGTGGAATGACTGCATTCACGAGATTCCAGCCTGTGTGGAGCTTAATTTCATAGAGAGAGAGTATGTTTAAGCCAACTAACCTTACAATCCATGTGTAACTCACTAGGGTTTTATTATCACCATTATTGCTTTTGTTATCAAAAACCACATGCTATGCATGTATGCTGTGTATACAAGCCTGTGCTAGGCACTGGGGCAAGAGGAGCCTCACGCTCGGGTTTACCAGTTAGCTAAGGAGATGGGGTAATGAGGGAAAGTGCTAAGTGCTATATTGAAGGCTGAGCCTCAATATACTGAGCCTCAATCTTCAGCAATACGTGGCTGCCTGCATGCTGATATGGACAGAGGGGAGCGGCTGTAATACAGGCTGGTTAAGTGCAGCTTCAGAGGGTTTGCAGTCCAGCTGTGTGGTGGAGTAAAATACAGCAGGGCAGTCTTACTTACAAGGCTGTCGGGCAGATTGATCATGACAATGCCTTAACGCATCAAAAGCACTTAAGGGTAGCTACAACCCACGGAGATATGCAGCCTAAATCTACCATGGTCCACCATTTCACACCCCTAAAATTAACAAAATTTAAAAGTCTGACAATATCAAATATTGTCGAGGGACGTGGAACTTTCCTATATCGCCACTAGGAGTGTAAATGGCACAACCGTGTCAGGGCTACGTCTGATGCCGTTCAGGATGCACATACTCACTCCGTGACCCAGAAGTTCCACTCTAGGGTATATTCATTAGAGAAATTCTCCTAAATACAGGCAAGGAGACCCGTGTGAAAATGAATGTGCTCTGTTTACAATCCTGGGGGACCAGACATACCTAAATGCCTATCCCACAGGGAAATGGATAAACAAATGGTGGTGTATTTATATTGCAATCAGAGTAAGTGAACACGGTTTGAATTTATCAATATAGCTAAATCTCCAAGACATAAAGTTGAGCACCCAAAGCAAGTTGGACAAGTGGATATGCATGATGTGATACCACCTAAAAAATGTTTAATATGAATAAAATAAAACCCTATTTTGTAGGATACAAATAAAATATGGTAATTTTAAAATATATTAATATACTACTTTACTAGCAGACTGAGCTAAAAGAACGGGGAACATGGGTAGAGTCTGACTCAGAACAAAAATTTGCATTGATAGTACACGAAAAGCTTTGGTAAAGTGCATAGAAACTCTTGTTTTAATGAATATTAGAAAATATTTTTTAAAATGTGTGACTTCTATGAAGTAAATTGAGGAGGCTGTTTTAAAAAGAAAATAGTAAGTAAACAATTACATAATTAATACGCAGATGTGATAACAATTGGGCCAAGAGTGGTTTTCAAGTGGGAAACACTTGGGATAAGCAGCCCTTCATCCAAGGCAACTGCCTTAATTCCATGTGTATTCCAAAGAACTTCCTTCTTTTTCCCACTACTCCCTCCAACAAGGTACTTGCCAAACAAATCCATGGACAAACAGAACAAACATAAGTCACAATCAGCCATTGTCCAACCCTCTGGCCACTCAACAGAGACAAGGACAGCAGGAGGTAAAAGTTCCCTGGGCAGTTCTGATTCTAGGCACTCAGGCAGAGAGCCTCTGGGGGCTACTGAATCTGTGCTCCCTCTTCCTGGATGTGACAAATGCAAGTAGGTAGGCTGCCTTTTGGGTTCTTTTAAAAATTGTTCACATTTCAAAGACCATGTGCAGCCCTAGTTTCTCAGTGACTGATGAAAAGAGGGTAAATATTAGGATTTGTGATGTGTCTGCCATTGTTCATGCTCATGGGATTTGTTTTAGAGCCAATCCATGAATGGGCAATTGCATAAACACTGAGAAGGGATTGGGAGAGAATGAAAGGCGAAGGGAACAGGTGAAAGAGGAGCCAGGGGTCCCAGGTGACATGAGAGTAACAACAGAGATAGCACCTCTGTGGAAAAAAAAAAATTTTGGTCCAATTAAAAAAAAAAACATCAAATACAAAACTGTGCCCTGCTCTTTGTGTTAACAAACATTGGTACAGAGAGAGAAATATGACATATCCCTTGCCCTTAAAAAGTCCTCCAATCAAAGGTGCATGAGTAAGAAGACAGATTAAATGGACAGTTTCAGGAAGCGCTATTTCAGAAGGAAGCATTTCATGATGAGTGTTCACAGGAGGGAGAACCAACTCCATGCGTTTACAGAGGCTGAGCCTGGAAGATTGTCTGAGGGAAATAAAAACTGACCTGAGTTTTGAAGTTTTAAAGCAAGTGGATAAAAACCCACTTGGCCAAGCAGACAGTGGAGTCCCTTTATTGCTCCCATTTTGTCCTTCAACAGCTATTTATTGAGTACTTACTATGTCCTAAGTATTGAGACTACAACGATGAACACAATCAGACATGGCTCTGTCCCTTCAGAGCTTATGGTAGACTGGGAAATTCAAACATAAATCTGGAATCCCTAACCTAGAGTGCACAGATGGACTTCAGCAAGGGGACAGGAATCTGTGAATTTGGATAAAAAACAAATTTGGATAAAAATACAAACAAAAACAAATTATTTTCAGAAACCTTTACATAAGGTTTAGCAGTTTTCTTCCATTATGAATTAAAGCAACAAATCCAGTAGAATTAGCAATATCTATGATTTTGCTGGCCAATATAAATTCCAGATTTTTATATCCCATTACAATTGTTGAAGATGCCTTAAAATATCATTTGTACTCATCACCACTTCAAAATTGCAGTAGTTATTAGATTTTCCACTAGATCTTGTTATTTAATGTAGTAATAAAGAACCACATTTATTACTATGCTACATTAAAAAATATTTTGATAACCAATTATATTAAAAATCCAAGTTTCTCTGTAATTTTATGTATTTTATATCATGCATTTGAGAACGTTATTCTGGTTCTCCTACACTGCCATAGAGATCCATGGGACAATATTATTAAGAACCCCTGCACTGATTAAATAATAACTGAAACTGATATAGATTACAATTTTGACAAGTGCTGTGGAGGGGAGGTAAGCAGTGCAACAAGAACACAGTGAAGGAGAAAAGGGAAGGCGACCTGGGTTATGGAAGAGGTGTAAGTTTTAACAAAGAGAGAATAAAAGAACATTCCAGGGGAAGCAATCAACATGTGCAAACATGCCTTGAGAAGGGCAAGGCCTCAGGAAGCCAGGGATGCTGGTCCAAGACTGGGAGTGAAGAGATGCTAGTGCAGGGCAGATGAGGGGCAGACGATTGTGAAATGAGGCTGGAGCAGTGGGCCGAGGTCTGACGGTGCAGGTGTATAAGGCGTGGAAGAGGAAAATGAGGCGGTGCATTCAGGGAGTGCATGTGGCCAAGTTTGGCTAAAGGCCAGATGCCGTGTCACAGAACAGGTGAGGCTGCACAGGCTTGTAGGGCTGAGAGCACAGCAGATCTCGAGGGTCTGTGATAACAAGCCCAGACCTTCTCCTGAGGTGACTCTGAGCCATTGAGCAGTTTCCTGATCAACCTACCCTTATAGAGTCCACCCTTGGAGATCTGGTATATTAGTCAGAGTTCTCCAGAGAAACAGAACCTGTACATATATATTATCAGATTCTCATTACTTATGCGAGTTATGTTCTATAAAGTTTCCACAAACACTGAATCAGTGACATTGTTCCTAGGGGAAATACATAGTTAGGTTCCTATGAGCCTCTGGTCACAATATTTTCGCCAGCTGATCAATACATGACCTTGTTGTATATGTGTTTCTGTTTAAAGACATGTTCTTTAGTATATGTTGCTGATTCATTAACATTGAACTCACAACCAACACCTCTATTACTCATGCCTGAACAAGCTTATCTAACACATCTATTCTCCCTGTAGGGCACATCATAGCTTTCCTGTACTTTACAACACTAGACAGCACTTCAGCACTACTCTTGAGGGCCATTTTAAACAGCAAAATCACCAACAAAAAGCACAAAAATGTAAAAAAAAAAAAAAAAAAAAAAGCACTGAACAGACCACAAAGAGGACTTTCGTTTAGTGTGATAGCTGAAAAAAGGTAGACTGGTGCCTTGTTCAGCCTCAGCCAGGAATATGAGCATTGGGTAACTCATATCTTTTGCCTCTCTGCACTTATTTGCAAATGACTGTAAAAGGTCTACGAGCATTGATTTTGGAGTGGCAAATAGCTTTCAGTAAGTAGGAGAATTAGCAAATATGGAATCCATGAATAATGGGGATCAACTATATAGCATTCTTTCGATGAATTGCCTCACATGATTGTGAAGGCTGGAAATCCAAGGCCAAAATCCAAGGCAGGGCAGCAGGCTGGAAACTCGCAGGCAGGAGCTCATGCTACAGTCTTGGGTAGAATTTCTCCTTCTTCATTGAAACCTCAGTTTTGTTCTTAGGGACTTTCCGTTGATTGGAGGAGGCCCACCCGCATTATCAAGAATAATCTCCTTAAAGTCAACTCATTGTAGGTGTTAAACACATTACAAAATACCTCCACAGCAATGCCTAGATTAGCTTGATTGAATAACTGTAGCCTAGCCAAGCTGACACATAAAACTAACCATCACTGATGGCATTAAAGGGAAGGAGAGATGCAGGCTGTAAACCATTTGAATTGTTCAGGTGGGAAAATCTTGCTATTTGGGCCATGCTTTTAAGGGGTTTTAGAAAATTTTTCTCTCTTTAACATTTCAAAGAGCTCTCCACCCTCAGTGATTTGCCTTTGCTCTCCACAGCCATCTGTCCCTCCATCCACTCCTGTCCCCCCAAAGCAGTAGCAGACACTGCATTTCAAGAAAGAAGTTCTAGTACACTGGTGGCATATTTTCTCTTGACCTCTCAAATACTTCCTTCAATATTATTTCCTTTCCTTAAGATATGGAATAAATCTAAGAAAGCAGATGTACTGCAACATATCCTTGGGGAATTTTTTAGCTGCAAGTAACAGACTCTATGACTTAGAGTAGCTCAAAAAATTGTTTTTGTTTTTGTTTTAAATCATTATACTTAAAAAGAACTCTGGAGATATGTGGTTGCTGCATTGGTTTAGAGAAGGGGCCAGCAAACTATGGCCAGTGGGTCAAATATACTCTGCTCTCTGTTCTTTCTACAGCCCCCAAATTAAAAAGGTTGCTAAATACCAAGCAGCAGCCACAATAGAGACCATACGTGGCCCACAAAGCCTAAAATATATACTGTATGACCCTTCACAACTCAAGCTTGCTAACCCCAGCTTTGGAGATTCAACCAAGTCATCAAGGACTCAGCCTCCATCATACTGCCCTCCTTGGTGTATTGGCATCCTCTTCCCTCCTGGACAGTTGCCCCAGCTCCAAGACTCCTGCCTGAATGTACCTGGCAGAAGAGGAGATAGACCTTCCTCACTCTACTCTCCTCTATTTTTGTTCTCAAGGGAAGCTCTTTCCCAGAAGGCCCCGGCAGATAGGCCAATGGTTTCTATTGGCTGGGATGCAGTCACATGGACTGGCTGCAAAGGAGGGTGGGAAAGGGTGTGGCTGGTGTCTTTGGACTCTCCTGTGGGAGGGGCCTCCTCCCATCAGGAGCTGGGATTGGCTGTTGGGCCATTGTCCTCTGGGATTGGCTCCCTTGGGAACTTCCACCTCCCCAGAGCTATTTATAATGCACCAGCCATTTGTGGGTGTAGCTGAGGACCAGTTGAGGACCACCGCCAACCTCACCCCCACCTCTGGTTAGAGTTTGGTTGTCTAGCCACGGTCACCCCCTCTCCTTGGGATGCAGAGCAAAGACCTGCTATGAGATGGCTGACTTGTGTTCACACCTAGGCTCCTGGGAGTTTTCTGTCTTGATCTGGGTGGTGATGATCCAGGCATAAACATATGTAAAAATAGGCTATATGCCTGGAGTTCTGTTTACTTATATGTATGTGGTGACTTAATAAAAGAGAAAAAAAGTATAAAGTCGGGGAGAAAAGAGCACAGGGGCCATTACAATCTCATTTAGATATCTAAGTACAAAAGGAGACACATACACATTCATTTATACACACACACGTACACACATATCTGTACGTATATATCCCACATCCTATACACATGTGCATGCACACATACAGAGCAGTGATGACTAGCATGGGTTGAGTACCTTTTAGGGCACCTGGTACATCGTCAGGATCAGCAAAGCATATTAGGGACATTAGGGACTTCCGGTCACATCAGGGACTTCCTCTTCCAGGAAGCTCTCTCTTTCCTCTCGCATCTCCCCTTTGCCAGCATCCATTCTGTGTCTCCTGGGTTTGCTTGCTTGGTCCTAGATGAGACGTAGAGTTACTCCCACCACAGAAAACATGGGAATAAGAGAAAAGGAAACACCCACTTCTTTGTGACATCTCCCTTTAATAATCGGCAGAGCTAAATAATTTAAAATCCTTGTAACGGTGACTTTTTAAAGATAACTTTCACCCTTGCTTTTCTTCTCAGAACACAAGGGGCTAATTAAAAGTGGAAAAGTTCTTGTTTGATCAGAAATTCTTGTGTTTTGGAAAAAGAGAAAACTCTAATATTCAAAAGAGTTTAATTGGCTTTAAAGTCACCAAATTCTCTCTCCTTATTTGGGACCGTACAGATGAGCTTTTCCCTCTGGACCCCCAAAGAAAAGGCATGGTAATGGGCTTGGAGGAAGCAGACTCCCTGCCAGGAACCAGGCTTTCAGTTGAAAGATGGTCTTTTGATTTGAATCTACGGAATTCTCTTTTAACCTAACTCGGTGTGATTCTTCTCTGAGAACCTCTCATAAGTCCTGGTCTTTTGGCTGACTTCTCTCCATAAATGACTTTATTACTTGGGCAGTAAGCTTGTTTATTGAGGAAGATGTGTGTGGTGGTCCCTAATGGAGCATGTCAGCATAAAAGCCCCATTATACTGAGGCAAGCCCAGGTCCATCCATTTCGGGAAGCACTCTCTCCTGGATTTATTAGTATTAGTGCAGGAAAAGTGAGCGCTCTATGTAGCACAGCCTTTTGAAACCAATGTGCTCCCACCACTAGAGAAGGCTGCAAAAAGAATTCCCTGGGCTCATTGGCGCTCTTACCAAGACGAACCAGGGAGTTCATCAAAAGATAAAGGTTGTTGGAAGTCAGTACAAAATAGCAAAATGATGTATCAATGGAAAATTCGCAAATGTTTTTTCCATGGCAGGGACCCCAAAAGTTGACACGTCAGTGGGTTAGCAGACTGTTTTCATTTGTTGGTAAGTAGGATGATGGAGGTGACTGCGTCAGGAGAAAGTTACACCCAATTCGATTTAGTATTGGAAATACTTTTTGTCTTGTAAAGTGCCTACCTGCTGACTCGTGCCAATTCTTGTTTAATAATTAAAGCGGGGACCCATTTATCCGCTAACTGGGACAGGCTTGCGTGAAGGTGTTTATTGATCTGGCATGTCACTGCAAAGAGCACACTCCTGCTGTCTTCCCTGCACATCTTTCAGTTATGGTATTGTCACCCAACAGTGAGACCGGGGGGGATGTCAGTGAAGATGGCTTGGGGGACATCTTCCCCTAGTAAAGAAGGCAAATGCTACAGAGAGAAATGACGCACAGCAGGCAGAGGGAAGCACTGATTTCTTCCCAGGTGTTTGCGCTGACCCCAGTTACACCTTTGGAAGGTCTGTTTGATCACCTGCTGAATCTTTGGAACTATCTGTGAATAATAGATGAATGAGAGATGAGGCATTTGGGTTGTCTTAGGTTTGTGATGTCCTCTCTTAAAAAGAGCTACAGTGTATGTTACTTATTACCCATCAGCACACCACATACTTCCCTGTATTGCCTAAAAAGTATCACTATTTTTGCTGTGGTGTTGCCCAATGCAAAGATTATAAAGCATCACCTTAATAACTAAGATATCTGGGGTAAGTGTGAGAGGTACCAGGCTGTAACTGCTGGTGGACAGTTAACTAAATAATTCAGGGAGATCTTATGGCTCCATAAAATGAATGACTGCAACTTTTGTGTCTTTATCCCCTTCTGTTGATCACCAGGAGTGTATAAATAAGGACTCTATTTGGTTCCAAGCAATAAAAATTTGCTGGACATGGCTTAGCAAAACCAAAGAGATTTATTTTGAAGATACTCAGTGTTTCATGGAGTGCAAAGGGCAGTGAAGCAACTAGGTCTTAGGAAAAGTCCGAAACTGGGGACTAAATTGCCGATGACATTTTGTTCCATTTCTACCCCTGCTGGGGTATCTGCAGCAAAATAATCCTATAATAATTGGGCTTTACACAATCATTAGTTTCATTTTGGCCAATATCATTAACTCCCAACAGTTAAAGAAAGGTGTCAGCTCTTTGCTCCAATAATTCACATCCAGGCTCTAAAGAAAGCAAGTCTAAGGCCAAATTTTGATATTTATTAAAAAGCAGGCGCAAAACAGGCATAGCCTCTTCTTGAAGGCTGATGTAGACCTTGCTTTCTCTTTTTAAGTACCTCAACAACATCTTGCCTGAAAAGTCTTCTGGAAGCAAACAGAATGACAGTCTAGCACAGAGCGTGGCACACTTTTTCTGTAAAGAGCCAGGTAGTAAATTTTTTAGGCTTTTCAGACCATATGGTCTCTCATAACTACTCAACTCTGTCTTAGCGCAAACACAGCCGTAGACACTACATACATGAATTAGTGTTGATGCATTTTGATAAACTTTATGGACTGAAATTGGAATTTTATATAATGTTCACATGTCAAAACTATCATTCTTTTGGTTTTTTTCAACTATTTAAAATTTATAAAACGTTCTTAACTCATGAACTGTACACAAATAGGTGGTCAGCTGGAATTGGCCCATGGGCCATGGTTTGCTGACCCCTACTCTAGTGGGTATATGAGGGCTGTCCGGAAAGTATCCAGCCATTGTGAATACATAATTTTCATAGTATATGGCCGGATACTTTCCGGACAGCCCTTGTATTTCTAATGACAGTGAGGTGACCAGGAATCCACCAAAGCAGCATGCAGTCACAGAACTGCTCACCAATAGAGCTTGGGACAATTTTGTGACAAGATGATTCTGCTATTGTTTTTTCCACACGGTTTTAAAAAGGAGTGTTGCATTATTCCTTTTGCAAACCACCATGTAGATGCCAGAACATTCTATAATCATAATGATGGCTTCCTAACATGGTAGGGAGCCTCCCCAACTTCCAGCCATTGTCCTGATCTCTTTCAGTTGTCAGCCAGTACCCATTTATTGTCACAGGTTATATAATCTCCTCCAAAAATGTGTCTCTGCTGTTTTGAATCTTCAGCAATTAGCATCGCTCCAGCCACCTTAGCATTTGATCTCCTGTGCATTGGTGTGATGTACCCTGTTCACTATTTTACCTTCCCTACTGTACCCAGGTTCTGAGAGGCTGTCTTAACAGGGACTCTTAAGTCTGCTGCGAGGCCTCACAGTGCTATTTTAGGGGTAGCTTTTACCATGGCTTCTAGCTGATCTTCATTTAAAATGGGTTTGAAACTTCCACTAGGCCCACTTTTGAGGTTCAGACACCCAGAACAAAAATTCTAAAGCAACACAGAATAGTCTTTTGGCTAACAAAGCCCTTTCCCAAATCTAAATGGATATTTCTACCTGCCTTAAAGGTATGCTATCTCCCTGTTGAAATTCACATCAAATGGTTTCACAATTTCTATGAAGACACCATATTGTTTATGTCTGTGAGAAAAATAAACAATAACAAAAACAAATTATTTGAAAATTGAAAAGATGACAACATTATAAATTCTAAATAGCAGAGCTAGAAATATACTTTGTGCCAACTTTATTCATCATCAATTTCAACTGGTCAAGCATTGACAATTTCATCTGGTTCAATACATCCGAAGTAAATTATTTAATATATACAACTTAGTGGTATGTGATAAATTAATTTCCTTTGCTCAGGTTGCCTTGTTCAGTCTCCCAGTTTCCAAACCATATGATATGACTGTCAACACCCCCAAATTTTTACATTGTATAGAGAGGGGAGTAGAGAAAAAGAGGCAGAGAGAAACAGAGTGAGACCAAGGATAGAGACAGAGTGACAGAGAGCAGAAGAAACAGAAAGACTGACTATCTCCTTGGCCTGAGCCTAGTTCTCAGAGAGGACCAATCATGTGGTTGGGATAGGGAGGGAGTAAAAGTCAAGGCATAAAGAAGTTTCCAAGAGTCCACCCTTCTGGCTCAGAGTAGGGTGGAAACCAGGACAGCTGTCATTGAAAGCTCAACAGAGACAATTTACAGACTTGAGTGTTACAGCTGCAATCCCATTGCTATAGTGTGGGTCCATATGAGCCGTGAGATAAATACTTCCCCAAAGAAGTTGAGGAGTCTGTCTGAATGACTGCCATACCTTAGCAGTTCCCATCCCCAGTAACAGGTGACACTGCCTGAGCCCCCTGTTAGGGAAGGGGACTCAGGTGGTATCAAGAACGAGGAGACCTTGCCATAAGAGGTCCAGCACATGAGGTGGGCTAAAAGTATTCACTGAATGAATCTTAGAATCTTTTCTCTTCCTCATCTCAAAATTTCTTGAGTATTTGGGTCTCTTTTAGGTACCAGTCAACTCAATGATTGTCAACTGCTGGGAAAGCAGAACAAAACCTCTGCTGTGGGAAGGGGCAGTGCTCGAATCTGTTCCTGTGCCTCCCACATGAAGGAAGGGTGGGGATCGGATCTGAGCCCCATGGGACAGAAGAAAAGGTTGGGAACTAATGAACTAGCTAATCTAACAAATGTGTGCTATCATGTTGGAGCGCATGGAGGTGTTCTACTTTCGTGGCTTCCTGCTAGGTCTGCAATAAATATTTATTAAACCAAATTGCACACAAGGAACTGGCTTGAAGAAGAGAAGATGGGGGAGGGGCGTTGGAGATGGAGCAGCATACGGCAGCTGTATGTTGTCATATCTGAAGGGTGTCATTACTGCAAAGGAGTTAGAGCTTCCAAATGGGGTAAAATGCTCAATGGCTTCTCATTGCCTAAAGAATAAAATCCCAAACTACTTACCAGGCACATCAAATTCTACATTTGGGGTTTTCAAAATTCACTGAATAATTAGAATCATTTGAGGAGCTTTTAAAAATCTATCCATGCCTACACCCACCACATGCCAATCCCTGGGATGGGGGCCTGGGCATCTGCTTTTTGTTGTAGATTAGGATTGGGATTTGTGGACTGGGAACCTCTGCTGCCTTAATCTAGCTCCAGTTGACTTCTCCAGGCTTGTTTCCTACCACCTCCCTCTTTGTTCAGAGCTCTTGCCCCACTGGCCTCCTTTCTGTTCCTGGGACATCCCAACTTCAGGGCTTTGCTCTTCTTGGTTCCTGTGCTCAAAGGAGTATTCTTTCTGCTTGAAGCTGGCTCAGCAGCTCAAACAATCATTTCTTGATCAGGTCTTCCCTGACCCTCTGTATCAGTTTCCGACGGCGTCTATAAAACAAAACCACAAACTAGGTGGCTTAAAACAACAGAAATTTATTGTTCCGCTGTTTGGAGTCTAGAAGTCCAAAATCAAGGGTGGGCAGGGCTATGCTCCCTATGAAGGATCTAGGGGAGTATCCGTTCCATGCCCTTCTCGTAGCTTCTGATGTAGCAGCCATCCTTGACATTCCCTGGCTTTTAGCCACATCACTCCAATCTCTGTCATCACGTAGTTCTCTGTGTCTCTTCACATTATCTTCCCTCTGTGCATATCTCCTCTTCTCTTTTTATAAGGACACACTTGATTAGGACCCACCCTAATGACATCATGTTATCTTGATCACACCCCCAAAGGCCCTATTTCCAAATAAGGTCACATTCACAGTACGGAGGGTTAGGATTTTAACATATTTGGTGGGGGTGGACACAATTCAACCCATAACACCCCACATCTAAAGTAGCCCCACCCCACTGTCTCCTGTTGTTATCCCTTCGCCTTACTTGCCACGATCTTACTTGTTTATCAGTTTATTTGTGTGCTGGCCATCTCCCTCACTGAACGTAAGCCCCATGAGAGCAAGAATTTGATTATCTGGAATGCCACTGTGTCAACAATGCCTCACATGATGCATCATAAATACTTGTTTGTATAAATAATTTTGATCGTAGAATCAAAATTACAGGGAGGCAGATTTTAGTTTTCCACGAGGAAGCCCTTTATATAATTAGAGCCCACTCAACATGAAATAAGTTGCTTTTTTTTTTTTTTTTTTTTTTTTTTGAGGAAATAAGTCCTCCATCATGGAAGGAGTTCATACCAAAGCCAGGCAACATTTTAGAGCGGATAATGAAGAGTGGATTTACATATCAGCTCGGGAATGGATTTATGACCACCAAGGGCCCTTTAAACCCAGAAGTTCTATAATTCTGTATTTGAGCAGAGCCTTTCAAGAAATGCTGTGTCTCAAAAGAATGACTCTAATGGCGGAAACGTCAGGCAGGCGTAAGTTTCCTGCTACAGGTTTCTGACAGGTGAAACCTTGTGACAGCCCTCAAATCACGTTACATTGGTAGCCTCCTTTATGTCTCATGAGCCTGTTCTTAAGCATAGTTTGGATTCCTTCTTCTTTTATTGTATGATTTTGCGTTGGCCCATTCCGTCTAAGGAAAACAAAAAAAGGAAAAGATTTTAAATTTCTGTTTGGGATCCCTTTACTGTCTTAACTGAGCCTGTTACAATGAAATACTGTATTAAGTTGGTCCTGTCTTCAGAAAGGAACACCTTCTCTGTGGAAAGCTCTTGCTGCCAGGGGACTCACTGTTACCAGAGCAGTCAACTTTGATTTGTGTATCAATAATGTCGTGTCAGTAGCCAGAGGGTATGGCAACAGGGCGTTCCAGATGCTTTTATTGGTGCTTTTGCTGCAGGATTATTTCAAATTAACTTCAGTCTCTTGGAAGACACTGAATAGTAGAATGCTATTTCCCATTTGTAAACAAAATGGTGACTAATTATGGGAGAAACCAAGACAGGCTGATTTCTAGGAAATGTCACGTCTGCAATCTTAATTTTCTCCAAGCACTCTTGCCCTGTTCTCGTTTTCCTGTTGCTTATATCCTCCCAGGTATAACACTGAATAGAACCTGGCTACAGGGCACACAGTACCACTATGTGCCAGGCATGATTCTAGGTTTTGGGAGTCCAGCACAAACAGAAGAAAGTACGTGCTGTCATAGAGTGGACAGTCGGGCCTCGTGACACTGTTGTAGGGGGTTGAACACATGGGTTGATGCCTGTTCCATCATGTTCTCTCGTAGAACATTCCCACTGAGGCATGAGCAGTATGTACCTCCAGGACTGGCTGGATGAAAGAGTGAAAGTTATTCTCTGGAGGGGGAGAAACGGATGAAAGATACATCTAAGAAAACAAGAAAATACTGTCACTTGATACAAGATAACTTTTCTGTTCCCTTCCAAGGTCTGATTACGCATATCCTCTGTGGGTTCTGAGACGTTCCCTTGTATCTTTATAATAAATTGTCCACATTGGTGAGCTAGCTTAAAGGAGTTCTTGATGTTCCAACAACTGCAAGCAATGAAAATATCCACAGACACCAGAAATTGAGATGAGTGAAAAGACAGGTTTTGTTTTTCTCCTGAAAAACAACAGTTTCCAACACAAGGAGATCCTTTCCGCTCTAACCTGGACAAAAAACAAAAAACAACAAAGTAGCCTGAAGTCTTTGTCCTCACCTCACCAAATCCACTGTGCTGCGATTTCCCAGTGAGCTTTGAGACCAAATAAGTACATTTACCATGGTGACAGTGTGACGGCAATGCGTAAAGTTTTGATCAATCTCTCGAAGTTGAGAAGTCGACCAAAAGGGGGGAATTGTTAAACTAAGTTTAGCCTAAGGCCTCTTTACGTATTTTAAGTTCATCCTGTACGTAGTGAACTGTAACCTAACCGGATGTGTTCACAGGCTGTAACCTACCCCTGCGCCAGTACCGGGTTTCAGCCAATCAAAGGCAGCCAGTTGTTCCAACGGTGTCCAAATAAGGCAACCGCTGCTCTGTCCCCAATTCAGCATTCTCTGTCCATCCCTTTCCTTTCTCTGTCCATAAATTTTCTTCAACCACACAGCGGTGCTGGAGTTTCTCTGAACCTATTCTGGTTTGGGGTCTGTTCAAGTTGCGAATTGTTCTTTGCTCAAATAAACTGTTAAATTAAAAAAAAAAAGGAAAAGAAACAAACACAGAGGGCTCCTACTGAAATCTGCACAGAGAGAGCGTCTCCTAAATAATCCCTTTTCATTCTGCTCACTCTAGAGTTCCCTTGTCACCAAGGGACAAGTTAAAAATAAAAATGTCTGTTTAAGGGGGTACCATGAACCTAATCAGTTAAGAGAATTACATGCTACTTTGATCGTCCCAACTGGTATGAAAGACAGCATGATCCGGGGGAAATGTACTTGAGAAATGGGAGCCCTGCTCAGCATCACAGACACCAGTGTCTTGGGAAACCCTCTAGACCAAAGCTTGTTCACAGGCAGCTAGGAGCCCACATGTGGCCCGCAGATGTCTTTCACATGGCCCACATCTGGTTATAAAAAATGGGGGCTAACATTTAAAAATCCAAAAAAACAATATAAAACTAGACCCTCGGCTTCTCTTGAAAATTTGGACAACCTGAAAATAATGGGTCCATAGCTGTCCTCAGGAACAACCAGCAAGAGCTGGGCAGTGGCTGCCCCTCTAGACAGGGCCATCCCTTCAATATGACACAAGAGCTCACACAATGCCAGCGTGGGCTGCATTCATTTATACCAATGGTTGCCAACAGGGGATGATTTCACCCTTCAAGGGACATTTGGCACTGTCTCAAGACTTTTTGTCACATGGGGGGCTACTGACATCTAGTGGGTAGAGACCAGGGATATTGCTAAGTATCCTAAAATGTGCAGCACAGCCCCCTCAACCAAGAATTACTGGTTGCAAAATGTCAATAGTACCTAACTTCAGAAATCCTGATGTACACCAACTTCCTGGCCCCTCTACGCATGTGAGTTTGTAATTCCAGCTGAAGTCCGTTGCTCTGAACCCAAGAAAGACTCATATAAATAATTCCCAAAAGGCTACAGTCTTTACTCCTCTCTGTTTCTCCAAGCAGGTTGGATAGTATGACTCAATGACCCCATTGCGACAGCAACATCTGACATCTGTACACTTGTCATGTGCCAGACACTGCGCTAAGTGAATTCACATATACAAATCCATTTGAGGCTCTTAACAACCTTAAAAGGTAGTTATTATGATTATGGAATTAAAATTACATTATTGCTGCTGACAGAAACCCTTCTCAAACAGCCTGTAGACACAAAGGTTTTTTACTGGCACGAGCCTAGTGTTTAGATGCTGGAGCAAGACGGCCTGGGCTGGAATCCTGGCTCTGCCACTTACTAGCCCTGGGATGTCGAGCAACTTACTGAAACCCCTCGGGCCTGTTTTCTCGTGTGAAAACGGGGTAGTATTAATAACACATACCTCACTGGATTATTATGAAGACTAAAAGAGTCCATGTGTGAAATGTACTCAGTATCTGGCCCATAGCAAGTGCTCAATAAATGTTGGCTGTTGTAACTGGTATTATTTTTGTTGTGGGTTGTTGTTGTTTAACTTAATACTCAGGCAGTAAATAAGGAGTGCTGGCTCTGAGTGTTCAGAGCATTTCATCAAATCTCTCTCTCTCTCTCTCTCTCTCTCTCTCTCTCTCTCTCTCTCTCTCTCATTCCCAGCTTTTAATTCTTCTGTGTTTTCATTCTCAGGCAGACTCTTTCCCAGTATTGATAATTCAGTCTATGTTCGTATCCTAGGAGCTTAGCAAACCAGTAAGGTCCAGAAAGAGTCTGGAGCTAGTTCTCATTGGCCTAGCTTGTGTTGTCCTTAAACAAATCACTGTCACAGGAGTGGGGGAAGTGAGGTGACCTCAGCAGCAGCTCTGGGTTAAATGTCCACCCTTAGGCCTGGGGAAGGGTCCCAAGGGCTGAGAGGGGGGAAGACTGACTTCCCCAAAGAGAAATGAGGATGTTGTTTCACAGAGACAGAGAATGCTTCAAACAGCCAAAAATGACAGCTCTACAATTATTCCCATTTTACAGAAAATTGTCTCCGTAGGATGGAGCAATTTTCACAAGGAAACAAAGCTATTAAGTGTGGGAATAAGAATTTAAATGCCAACTTCTAAACATCCATGAAAAATTCAGTATTAGAAAAGCCTATATCAATAGACCAAAAGAAAAACAACAGTGTCATCACAGATGCTGAAAGACTTTTGATAAAAGTCAGTATCCTTTCTTGATAGATAATTCCTTCTAACGTTAAACTTAAAAAGCAATGGGAGAGATTTTTAAGAAGAAGACTTTAAATTGCTGCTCAGGGACTTAGAAGACTTGGGGAAAAAAAACAGATAATGGTATCATTTTCATCTTCTATAAGTAAATCTATATATTTAATATGATTTTAGGAGAAGCGCTATCACTTTTTTTGAACTAGAAGATCTAATACTGAAGTTTAATTAAAATACATCAATAAGAGCAGTCAGGTAAATTCTGCAACATATTCTAAAACTGAAATGATTAAAATGTAGTGGTACCGATACAGAACAAAGCAGATCAATAGAATAGAATCGAGACCAGAAACAGTCATGAATAACTATGGAAATTTAGTATATGGCAATAGTGGTATTTAAAATCAGCTTGGGAAAGATTGATTATTAAATATAGGATATTATGGCATCTAAATAGCTATCTGAAAAAAATGGAATCCTTCCCTCCACACTACACTAACACTTATGCAACATGGTCAAGCATTTACATGGAAACTACTAAAATGAGCCCATTATTTACTGAAAAAGAAAAAAAAATGGAAAAATTTTTGTCATAGTCACAAGACAGAAAGTCTCTTCTATAAAAATAACACAAAATCCAGAAGCCATAAAAGGAAAGATTAATATATTTGACCATATAAATATTGTTGAAGGCTGAATCATGTCCCTCACAAAGGATATGCCCAAGACCCAACACCAGCATTTGTGAATCGGGCCGTGTTGAGAAAGAGGGTCTCGGTAGATGTGATCGAGTTAGGATGAGGTCACAGTGGATGAGGATGGACTCTAATTCAGTGACTAGCGTCCTTTCAAGGGGAGAGGGAAATTTGGACACACAGTCACTCCGGGGAGAAAGCCACAGGAAGACAGGGGTAAAGACTGCAGTGATGTTGCCACAAACCAAGGAACCACCAGGGATTGCCAGTGGCCGACAGAAGCGGGAAGACGCAAGGAAGGATTTTCCCAGGAGCCTTTGGAGGGAGTGCAGCCCTGTTACACTTTGATTTTGAACTTTTAGCCTCCAGAACTGTAAAAGAATAAATTTCTGTTGTTTTCAGCCATCCTGTTTGTGGCCATTTATTACAGCAGCCCTAGGAAACTAATACAAATATCTTTTTTAAAAAAAGAATTTGCACAGGGAAAAATACACCAAAAACAAAACTAAAAAAACAAATGGTAAGAATGTTTGCAGCTCATGTATGGAAGGACAGTTTCCTTAGCATGTAAAGAACCTCAGTATTTTTTAAAAACTCAACTACTTAATAGAGAATGGACACGGGAAGTTTTATATTTTCATTGCTTTTTTTAAAAAATTTTTTATTGGGGGAAAACTACAAAGCATTTACAGTACAATGCTTACAATCACAATTTGTAGTGAGCTGATTTCCCAAAATATATTACCACTCAAGTTGACTTATCTTGTTACATTCAAAAACCTACTCTGTCAAAGTAGTCCAGAGAGTACATACACAGTGCTCCAATACTTTTATATGCTCTTTTTTA
>CAUYRT010039934.1:0-11975 GCA_963574885.1 Lepilemur ruficaudatus
GACTACATTGCTTTTTAACAGGGTCACAAGGACACTACCACCGTCCCTGCACCCGCACACACACACCCCTTGGTGCGCCTCTGTGGGCTGCAGCAATTAACCAAGATTCGCTGGCCTGTCATTCATTGTCTGGCCTGGCACTGTGGCTTTGTTAAAGACCAGACGTCTCCGGCAACATGAAGACCAAACTCCACAGTTCTCCCTGCTAACACTGGCCGAGGAGAACGCCAGGGGACCTTGTGATAGCAAGGAGAAGATCCTTCTGCTGGGACAGGGGCCTGCCCAACAGACAGGCAGCCCAGCGTGGCGAGGATCCCTGACGTCTGAGGGTAGAAGCATGTCTGTCACACATAGTACCTGTGGTTGGCTGAACAATGGCACCCAAAGATATCAGGTCCTAATCGGAAGAACCTGTAGAAGTCACTGACGTGACAAAGACTTTTCAGGTGTGAATAAGTTAAGGCTCTTTAGATATGGAGATTATCTGTGTGGGCACTAAACACAATCACAATTATAAGAGAGGCAGAAGATTTGACACATACAGAAGGAGATGAAATGGGACCAGAGAAACAGAGATTTAAGTAATATGGCCATAAGCCTAGGAATGCCACAGCCACCAGAAGCTGGAAGTAAGAGCCTGTGGATGAAGGACAGCCCTGCCAACACCTTGATTTGTGTCCAGTGATGTTAATTTTGGACTTTGGGACTCTAAAACTGAGACAGAATAAATTTCTCTTGTGTCAAGCCACCAAGTTTGTAGTAATTTGTTATAGTGGCAGTATGTAACAAATACCCAGATTACCTAACAGAGATTTTCTCATGCAAAACTTAACTGAAGTTTGCTTCAGGCTTGAAAAGTACAATTCCTAATGAGAAGAATTACTATGTGTCTGTAAAGCAGAAGGAACTGACTATTTCTGTGTTACGGGCCAAATTGTGTCCCACCAAAATTCATGTGTTGAAGTCCTACCTCGGTACCTCAGAATGTCACTGCATTTGGAGATCAGGCCTTTAAATTAAAAAGGTAATTAAAATTGAGGTAATATAGTGTTCCCTAAGCCAATCTGACTGTTGTCCTTACAAGAAGAGCCAACTTGGACACACAGCAAGAGACACCAGGGATGGGCACCCATGGAGCAAAGGCCTTGTGAGGACACGGAGAAGGCAGCCAGCAATCTGCCAGAAATTTCAGATGGAGACCAGCCTTCTTACCTAAGAGTAACTCCCCAGAGGTGGAAAAACCTCATTATAAGACTGGATGATGGTGACCGTGACAGACTTTAAGCCCCACGGAGCTCCAACCCAAGTGGAGGAAGTAGCCATGAAAAATGATTTTTTTAAAAACCTATCACTCTTGATGAGAAGGAGGGGGTCAGGAAAGACTAAGAACATAGAGGCACCACTAGAAGGAGAGGCCTGAATGGAACTTGGTGAGGACCAAGGCATCCCTTAGCCCAGCCAAGTTAACCCATAAAATTAATCATATCACCCTGTGTTATCGGTTGAGTTTTATCTCCCAAAAAAAAGATATATTGTAGTCCTAACCTTCAAGTACCTCAGAATGAGATCCGTTTTGGAAAAAGGGTCCTTACAGAAGTAATCAAGTCAAAATGAAGTCATTAGGAGTAGTCCCTCATCCAATATGAGAGTGTTCTTACAAAAAGTGGGAAATTTGGGCACAGAGGCAGATACACACAGAGGGAGATGAAGACACACAGGGAGAGTGCTATGTGACGACAGAGGATTGCAGCAGTGTACTTACAAGCTAGGAAATGCTAAGGACGTCTGCCAAACCACCAGGAGCTAGGGAAAGGCGAGGCAGGGTCCTTCCCCACAGAGTTCAGAGGAAGCATGGCCATGCTGACGCCTTGATTCAGGATTTCTTGCCTCAAGAACTGAGACTGGCCGGTGTGGTGGCTCACGCCTGTAATCCTAGCACTCTGGGAGGCCAAGGCGGCCGGATCGCTCAAGGTCAGGAGTTCGAAACCAGCCTGAGCAAGAGCGAGACCTCTTCTCTACTATAAATAGAAAGAAATTAATTGGCCAACTAAAAGTATATAGAAAAAACTAGCCAGGCATGGTGGCGCATGCCTGTAGTCCCAGCTACTGGGGAGGCTGAGGCAGTAGGATTGCTTGAGCCCAGGAGTTTGAGGTTGCTGTGAGCTAGGCTGATGCCATGGCACTCACTCTAGCCCAGGCAACAGAGTGAGACTCTGTCTCAAAAAAAAAAAGAACTATGAGAGAACAAATGTCTGTTGTTTTAAGCCACCCAGTCTGTCAGTATGGCAGCTCCAGAAACCTAACACACCCTGCTTTTCCAAACGTACTATATATGCCAAACTTTCCCAGATATGCTCAACTCCACAGCATGCTCCAGCAATTCCCACCCGACCCAAACACACTCACACTATTCTCTCAATGACCCAGGCAGGTAATGGCTCAAGTGGATTAATCCTTTCAAAGTGTAGTATCAAGAACTTTCAAACTTTTTCTAACATGAAAGCAAATTCAACCTGTCTAAAAGTGAAAATGAAGGATTCTCCCACATGCTTTTACTTTGATGAAATATTTATTTTAAACAATTTTACATTATTGTTGTTTGACAGGCCCCTTTCAAACCTGGCACCAGGAGGAAACAAGCTACTCTATAAGCTCCACAGACAACAACCTGACAACAAAGCTTGCTGTGGCACTATCTTCCTCCTGGGTGCCTCAGAAAAAGGAGCCCCACATATTAGAACGTTTATATGCAGTTTCTCTTAGAACAGAAGGCCAATGCCAAAGGCAAAGAAATAAACAAACAAACAAAACTACTAAGCCAGCACAAATTCTTTCATGATCCCCCAATATATTTTTAATTTTTTACATACTGGTTCAAAAAATAATTACATTAAAGACTAGTAAGTAAAATGATCAATAAATAAGGTTATTTTATTAGAAAAAAAACTTAGTCTTTGACATAAGGCACAACATTTTAAAAGTAAGATAAAAGAATTCTTTAGATAACTCACTCACTTGGGCTGTTATGTTTGGTCAGCAACTAAGATACGACCCTGTTAGAACTGAGTTTGGGTGCATGCACTACGAACTTGAATACATTGTCTTCACAAATTATGGTTTATTTTTCTTACAGAACCAGAAATCCAGAGGCAAACAGACCATAGTTGGAGCAGCTGCTTAAGGAAATCACCAAGGATCCAGGCTTCTTCTGACTTCATGCTCCTCCATCTTTAGCATATGGCTTTTGTCCTCATGGGCACAAGGTGACTGCCTAACTTCCAGTCATTGAGCCTTTCTCCCATGGAAGGGGAAAAGGAAAAGTAAAGTACTCCTAAAGTAAAATATGTGTGCCTACTGAATCTGTCCCATTTATCAGAAAAGTATAGCCTTCCTGGACTTATATCTTACTGACAAGAATTCTGTCACTCTAAGAAAGCCTGGGAAATCTAGTTTTACATTGTTCCATTATTGCCCTGGACAAAATATGAGTTGTTAGTAAACAACATGGAGGAGAATGATATTGGCTTGAGGGGGGAATTAGCAGTATCTGCCACAGGTATGAAGAAAAAAAATCAAAAATACTCCTTCTCTCTTAAATCATAAAATCTTGACTGGGTGAGATGGCTTACACCTATAATCCTAGCACTTTGGGAGGCCAAAGCTGTAGGATCACTTGAGGCCAGGAGTTCAAGACTAGACTGAGAAAGATGAAGACCCTGTCTCTACAAAAACCAGAAAAATTAGCCAGGTGAGGTGGCATGTTCCTATAGTCCCAGCTACTCTGGAGGCTGAGGTGGGAGGATCCCTTGAGCCCAGAGCTTGATGTTGCAGTGAGCTATTAATTATTATGCCCTGATGACAGAATGAGAGCTTGTCTCAAAAAAAAAAAAAAAAGTCTCTCCTAGTTAAATAGTATGTGCCATCAATCAGTCCTATGATGGGAGGTAAAACCACCTGCAGGATAAATGGACTTAAATTACTGAAAAGGAGTTCTAGACTGAAAACAAGCAAGAACTCCTTAACAAAGAGAACCAACAAACACAAACACAATTATCAATTAGCAGTCAATATTCCCCCTTAGATGGGATTAGAATCATATCCTACAGAAATTTTTGTGCATGTACATGAGAATATATATACAAAGATGTTAAATCCAGCACTGTTTGTAAAAATTAAAAGTTGGAAACAACCTTAAATACCATCAATAGAGAAGCAATCTTTAAAATACATATATAGTACACCCATATATTGGGAAGTCTAAGCAACTGTTGAAAATGAGCTGAACTTGAATGTCTGACTCAGTTAAGATGTTCCAAAATTGGTTAAGTGATAAAATAAATCAAATCCCATGTATATGAATACATGTATGTGTGTATATACCTATTTGTATAATTGCATAAAGGCAGAATTAGAAGATACACACCACACTCAAGGCTGGGTAAAGAAGAACTGTTGGGAGGACAAGGAATGGTGTCAGCAGGACAAGAGAATGTATATTTTACTCTTATACTTCTGTAGTACTTAAAATTTTATGGTAAAAATACACTTAACTATGACTTCTGTAACTCTCTGAAATAATAAAAACAAAAAGGACTAAACTTATGTGTTTTATACAACATGAAGCTTTAGTATTATGAACTGGAAGACCTAGTCTCACTTCTGTCACAAATTTTGAATACGAATTCCTTCATCTATAAAAACAGGAGAAATTGGGCTCAATTTATAGGACTATTTTGAGAAACAAATGAGATGAAGAACATAAAAGTTCTGTGGAAAACTGACAGAATGGAGAAAAATATTTGCAAACCATATATATGATAAGGGGTTAATATCCAAAGTATACAAAGAATTCATACAACTCAATAGCAAAAAACCAAATAACCCTACTTAAAAATGAGGGAAAGACCTGAATAGACATTTTTCCAATGAATGCATACAAATGGCCAATGGGTCCAAGAAAAGATTATCAATATCACTCATCATCAGGGAGTCACGGGTGAGCAGAGCAGCACATCCAGGCAGGGGTTGCTGCAGCAAGGTCAGTTTGACCTCTGTCGTCAGCCGCCTTCACCTGACACAGACAGGTGGGACAAGAGGAGAGTTTAGGAGGCAGGTCCTAAGCTCAACAATCAAGGACATGGACAGGAGCAAAGAAAACTCAGGCTGAAGAGAGGTGCATCAAGGCCGATCCAGCTCCCGGCTTCCAGTCACACACACGACCACTCCCGCCACCTTCTCCACCATCACAAGAATGACGGGATAGTTGATGATTTCTTTGCCCTTGCAGCGGTCTCAGTTGTGCCCCCCGCTCCCAGAAGAGAAGCGTAATGAGTGGCTTAAAGCCAAATTGGAGGAGAATGGAAAAATCTGATGGAGCCCATACTTCTCTCCCCCCTTTGTTTCCCCCCTGGCCCTCCACCAGTGGGTGAGCGCTGGGGCTCAGGGGCAGCCCCATCCGCAGCTACTCTTAGCTGCCTGCCCCATTTGCATTCCTGCAAGTCACCTAATTGATTTCCTCTTCCTTGTTGTCTATTCCACATTTTTTCCCTCGTTTTTCACCCATATGTTTCTTGTACTATAAAGAAGTATTAAAGAACAGAAGGAGACTCTTAAGAAAAGGATGGCGGAGAGATAAGTAGTGAGCTTTATAGAGTTGAGTGAACCTCTTACCCTCAAGAATTTAAGAATCGTAGAATGGAGTGGGGTGGAGAGGAGGGCTGATTAGGACCTCTAGAATCAGGCTTCTGAGCCACCTTCCTGGTAAGTGTGTGCCTTTTTGCTCCAAACTGGCTCATTCTCAGTCCACCCAACATGGACACTACTTCAACAGTGGAAAGCAAGACAAGGCATTACTAAGGCTGACACTGAATGGGCGCAGGTGTTTAGAGAGGGACAGTGTAACCCTGGAAAGTGGGGTCCCCACCTGATTTGAAAATAATAAAACAGTCCTCATTGAGACAACAACAAAGTAATTGTTGCCAGAAAAAGAGGAAGCACTGAAGTCCCTCTCGGCCTTGGGATGCAATGATCAGATTCACATAAAATCACTGGAATCGTGGATGAGAGAGCCGGGAGGTCATTATCCAGGTCATCATCCTCCCCTGACACCCCATTTTACAGATGACAACATCAAGGCTTCCCACCTGGGCCTCCAGACTTCCAGACTGCTCATCTTCCCCTGAGCAAGATAAGTGCATAGTTGTCAAGGGGTCGATGATCCTTTATAGGTATCAATGAAGTTTCCAAATCTGGTTTCTTAGAACCGTAAGTACAGTCAATAAAACTGTGAGGCACTACATCACTTTGTGTATTGCTTTTTTCACAGTTCAAACTGGCATCTGTTCAGCCCAGGGTTATTTAAGGCCTAATGTCCATGGCACTGGAGTGTACAGTGAAATAAATGGGGTTTCAGCTAATTAAATGCTGGCACAAAACTGAGGTGTTTGAAAATCTCAAAATCCATCTATTGGCCTGTCCCAGAGCCAAGAGCTGCTGCTGTTATATGACACAATAAAAGAGATGCTGTGTAAATTTGAAATATTTTATCGAACATAAGTAATTAGAATATCTAGCCATTTTCGAAGGCAGAAATATCTAGGAGCTAAGGCGCAGAAAGCATTGCAGATGTTCACAAACTACAGAAATGTCAATTTGCTTTTAAGTTCCTTTAAAGCAATTTTTTACTCTAAAGAAGTAAACATTTATAACTGTGAATAAATCGTTTGTGGTTTGGGCAAAATGTTTAGGAATATTCAATAAAGCATCCGTATAAATATTCAGTTACAGAGATAATTTGATTTAAATAGATGGTACTTTCAATAAATAAACATTGTTCGACATGAATAAACATTTTAAACATCCAGCAAGCATCAAAACCCAGCTGATGTTTCATGCAGATCTTTGGAAAACATTTTATTTAGCAGTTCTTCTTATATACACCACACATTGTCAATGATTCTTTCATACTCTTTATTATCAGGAATATTTGCATGAAAGCTGTACCCTTTCTTAAGGAAATCTATCTTTTTACAGCACCACATTTTATTATCATCTTTTCTTCTTTGCAGAGAGACTTTGTGGCATCGTGTTGCCCAAGGTTATGAGAACAACAGCAGGAACCCAACTGCCTGAATTTGAGTGGTCTCTGCCATTTACCACTCTGTGACCTTGGGCAGTTTAACCCTGTTCAGCCTCAATGTCATCATTTGTGAAATGGAAACCATAATACCCTTCTCATAGGAATGAGTATTAGATAAGATCATGTGAGTTAAGTGCCCAGAAAATATTCGATAAACCTACCTATTATCACTCTATATGATTTTGTATGAATTGAACCTTCCATCTGAATCGTGCAAAACAGAGTTTGGACTTCCATTGTTTTAGTCTGTAACTACTTTCACACACACAGTTAATGGAAATGGACATTGGCATAACATTCTTAGAGAGTAATTTGGTAATGGTTATCAGAATTTGAAACGTACATTTCTTTTAATCCAGTAGCTATGATCCTGGGAATTTACCTATCACTAGCTAGTTGACAAATGTGTTACTAGATTGATGTCCCAGAATGTTCGCTACTGCATTTTTGTAATAGCAAAATAAGAGAACAACTTAAATGTCCATCAATAAATGATTAAGTAAATTACCATGAACCCTCACTTATGGGACTTGTCACAATGGGAATTTTACCTTTGTATGTTTGGTTATTGGATTGTTATTACCTTTCTTCCTTGTGAGGAGAGAACACTTGTTCCCCTTTCTAAAGTTTCCTTCTAATGTGGAGAAAGCCCAGGTAGTGACACACTGTTGACCTCTCTGCCCCTCTATGCACTCAACCCAGGGTAAGTAGAGGGACTTACGGGACTGGCGAATTTGGGAAGCAAAACTGGACATGCTCTGCTCAGCAACTCCCTTTTACTTCTAGAGAGAGAGCAGTCCACAGGGAACAGGAGCTCTCTTCTCTCCAGGTCTTCACCAGGCAGCCCTCTGAGTGGGGAAGCTTATTATGGTCAGCCCTGCCTGTGACTGGATGGGTACAGCTGCCCAACTCTGGATGACGGTGTAAGGAAGCCCATGTGGTTTGCACACTACTCTATATCTTTCAACATAGCCTGTAGCAATGGTAGAGTTAAATGATGGAATCTGTCAATCTTTTCTTTTATATTTCAGTTTGATCAGAACTTGGGCAAGGAAAAGGGATGTTTCTGAAGGGCTTCATGAAAGCTCCCATATGCCCCACAAATGTAAACTCCATGGAGATAAGAATTATATCTGTCTTTCTCACCACTGCTCTCTTAGAACAGAACCTAGGCCCAAAAAAATGAATGAATGAATGATACAAATCGTGTTATTTAAAAAGCATGTGATGTTTCTGTGTGTGATAACATAAATGTGGTTTTTGTTAGAGAGAAGGACTGGAAAAGAAGGCAGCCTTTTCAGTGTATACTTACTGTTTGGCTTTCCTAATCGTATTTATGTGTTGGTTATTTGATTAAAGGAGTAGAGGTGGAAACTGTCCAAAAAAGGTTAGTGTGAAGCATAATTATGAACCATTTTGTTTTATTCTTTATAGCTTTTTGTATCAAAATAAACATTTTTAGGAGAAAACCTCATTATAAAGAAAAGAAAGAAGGAAGGAAGGGAGGGAGGAAGGAAAAAAACCTTTAGCAAATCCTTTTGTAAAGTGCATAATCATCCCTCTACGTGTTCTGAATCTTGGTTGAAAAAACAAACAAACAAATTCTGGCTACATTAAACAGAAAAGGAATGCATCTGAAGGCATCAGATGGCTAAGAAAGTTCATGGAAAGGCTGGAGAACCAGCTGAAAAGTGGGCAGAGTCCAAGGCTGCCCTGCGCACCACCATAATGATGTCACGGAAACTGAGAATGAGGACCACACCACAGATGGCCACCACACTGATGCTCTCGCCCAGCCACTGTATCCTGACTCTGCTGCCACACTGAGTCATCTCTGACCCTCCCGTATCTTTATCTCACAAACTCAAGGTTCATAGTTCAGGGCAGGAGCAGCCAGTTAGCCAAGGTGAGGTCACCTGTGTAAGTGGAGGTTTGGCCTTTGGTAGGATCAGGGACATCTCACTCTCTCATTCACTCTACCAAGAGGGTGGGTTGTTTGGGAGCAGATGCTGGTAGGGAGGTGGGTTTAGAAGGGGGAGAGGAAGGAAGCTCTGATTGCTTGCTTCTGCTGTCTCAATGAATTATGACAAAGGACTATCAGGTCCTTTAAAGTGAGAAGTGAGAAAGCAGTGTTAGAGATTTGAGAAAAGAGGAGGTGTGAAGTAGCCCTTTTGGAGGGTGGTGGTCCAGTTATCTACTACCATGTAATTAACCACCCCCAAAACAGTGACTTACAAGAATAAAATCATTTCTTTTGTTCATGAATCTGGAGGCCAAGTGTGCCCAGCTAGGCAGTTCTCGCTCAAGAGTGCAGTTAGATGGTGGGTGAGGCTGGGGTCACCTTGTAGGCTTGTTCAGACACATGGCTGGCTCCTGGGCTGGGAAGGCAATAGCTGGGGCTCCTCAGTGATCTCTCTCTCTCTTTTTCTTTGTCTTTTTATATATATTTTTAATATATATTTATTTCTATGTACATACACACATTCATAAATATACATACACATACATATGTATATGTGTATACATACATATATAAATAATTTACGTTTATATAGCAATGTATATGTATATTCATATAGCAGCCAAAGGCTCTCAGCATCCCAAGAGAAACCAGCAGAATCTTCATGTTTTTTTCTAAGCTGGCCCTAGAAGTCACACGGTGTCCCTTGTGCTGTGTGCTAGTCATGAAAACAATCACAAAGTCCTACCCAGATTCAAGGGAGTGGAACATAGATCCTATCTCTCAATGGGAGAAGTGTCAAAGAATTTGCTGCAATATTTGTTTGCCCGCTTGCTTGCTTGTTTAGAGATGGAGGCTCACTCTGTTGCCCAGGTTGGAATGCAGTGACTTGATCACAGCTCACCATAACCCCGAACTCCTGGGCTCAAGTGATTCTTCCACCTCAGCCACCCAAATCCCTGGGATTATAGGTGTGAGCCACTGTGCCAGGCTTGCTGAGATATTTTGAAATCACTACAAATGGGACAGTAAAAATATTAAGGAAGTATATTATCATACTTATTAAGTATAATAAGATTGTAGGGCTATATTGAGTGCTCATTTGAGATAGGTAGTCATGAATTAGAGACAGACCAGTTGGCAGAGCTGTATATTTTTGTCCATTGACTTTTGGCTGCTTAGATACCAATTCAAGAAAAAGGATAGTTGGGTGTAACATGGATTTTGCCAACTCCTATCATCTCTATGAGGATGTAAGCACTATGAGAACAGGGACCTGATCTGTCAGATTTACGGCAAGATCTCAGAGCTTAGAGCTGGGCATAGAACAAAGAGGTCCCTCAATATGTCTGTATTGCGGTTGAGAATGGCTCTTTTTCACAGACTTTGTCCAAGCTGTTCTTTCCAATCAGGATGCCTCCCTGCCTCTGCTGTCACCAACTTCACTGTATGATGTTGCACAGATCACTTGACTGCTTGGAGCTTCAGTCTTCACATCTATAAAATGAAGATTATATGATCATTAAGGTCTCTTTCAGGTATAAAAATCATCTTGCTATCTTATCCCACTCATCTGATGACTTCCAACAATGATGCCAAAATACATCCGCTCAGATGAAGGCACTAGCACAGATGCCCTCGGGTTTTTATCTTATAACTGATCCACTTAAGACACAGCCTCTGGAAACACATTGAATCTAAAAGCAAAGCCTCCTACAGTCAATAAATCCTTGTTGGATTTCAGCATGAGACTGCAGAGAGAGAAGTATTGATGCTGGAGCTGTAAAGCACCCAAAAAAAGACAGATCTAGCCCATTCTTTGCCCTCTGGGGTGTTCACATCCTTTCTTAGCTATCACCCCACCCAGTCAGATAAATATATCTTTTTTTATCCTTCCACATACGTCAAAGCCTTTCTTTCCTGAATCATTTTTGTTGTTTCACTCTGAACGTTCCCCACTCTGTCTCTGCCTTTTCAATACTTAATGTCAGGACCATCCACAGGGTAAGAGGTAGGGGGGGCACCGAGGGAATAGAGGGGTGGGGACAGTAGAGACAAATGACACTTGGTCAGGAAGGCAGCAATAGTCACTGAGCATTCGCTGTGGCCTGAAGACTTCAGTACACTCCGGAGGCAGATCTTCAGAGCTGTCAACTGCCTATGTAGTGGATTTGAGGGCCAAAGGTAAGGTCTCCTGCTCAAAAGTGGCTAGACTGGATTCAGACCACGCCTCCATCACTAACCAATGTGTGTGTGGCCTTGGATAAGTTTAATCCTTAACCACTCCATTTCTCAGTTTCCTCCTGTAAAAAATTAGAGTGATAATACATCTGACTTCATAGGGTTGTTGTGAAGATTAAATAAGACAATACACATGAAGTGCTTAGAACAGTACCAAGCATGTCAGAGGTGCTCAGTAAATATGAGATATTATCTATTATCATTCATGGTGCGTGAAATTCTGTCATTAAAGTTCCATTCCTTATGATTGAGGCAGGGACTCTATCCTTACTGCTAGTCTGATTCTATTTACATTCCCAGGTTAAGAATTCTAGTGTGCGCTGGGCGTGGTGGCTCACACCTATAATCCTACTGGCAGCCGAGGCAGGAGGATCATTTGAGCTCAGGAGTTCAAGACCAGCCTGAGCAAGAGTGAGACCCCATCTCTACTAAAAAAAGCATAAAGAAATTAGCTGAACAACTAAAAAGTATATATAGAGAGAAGAAAATTAGCCAGGCATGGTGGCGCATGCCTGTAGTCCCAGCTACTCGGGAGGCTGAGGCAGTAGGATTGCTTGAGCCCAAGAGTTTGAGGTTGCTGTGAGCTGGGCTGACGCCACGGCACTCACTCTAGCCCGGGCAGCTGAGTGAGACTCT
>CAUYRT010039935.1:0-59997 GCA_963574885.1 Lepilemur ruficaudatus
AATTAAAGAAGACCTGGCCGGGCGCAGTGGCTCACGCCTGTAATCCTAGCATTCTGGGAGGCGGAGGTGGGCGGACTGCTCAAAAGTCAGGAGTTTGAAACCAGCCTGAGCAAGAGTGAGACCCCATCTCTACTAAAAAAATACAAAGAAATTAATTGGCCAACTAAAATATATAGAAAAAATTAGCCGGGCATGGTGGCGCACGCCTGTAGTCCCAGCTACTTGGGAGGCTGAAGCAGAAGGATCGCCTGAGCCCGGGAGTTTGAGGTTGCTGTGAGCTAGGCTGATGCCACGGCACTCTAGCCTGGGCAACAGAGTTGAGACTCTGTCTCAAAAAAAAAAAAGGTTTCTATAAAGCTACAGTAATCAAGACTGTGGTATGGCAAGGGATAGGCACATGGATCAATGGAACAGAATAGAGAGCCCAGAAATAGACATAAACAAATTTGGCCAATTGATTTGTTTGAGAAAAGTGCAAAGACAATTCAGTGGAGAAAGGATAATCTTCTCAATAAATGGTGTTTGAGCAATTGAACACACACGTGCAAAAAATGAGCTGCAAGTCTTACACCTTATACAAAAATTAACTCAAAATGGATCTTAGATCTAAATGTAAAATGAAAAATTGTATACCTTTCAGAAGAGATCACAAGAGAAAGCCTTCATGAACTTGGGTAAGCAAAGGGTTATATAATTTTGATGATATCGAGGTAATCATTTCTTCTTTTATGGATTATGCTTTTGGCATCCTGCCAAACATACTTTGTAGGTATGTTCGACTTTAACCCATTCCTAGATATTTACCATATGTTTACATAAAAACCTACCCTATAAAGTTCTAGTCATAATTGCCAAAAACTGGAAACTATTCAAATGTCCTTCAATAGCAAATGGATAAACCAACTGTGGTACGTCCATGCCACAGACTGCTACTCGGTGGTAAGAAGGAACAAGCTATTAATATCAATGTAGCAATACCTGAGATCAATCTCAAAGACATTATGCTGAGCAATAAAAAAAAGTCTTGAAAGCTACATATTATATGATTCCATTTATAAGAAATGCTTGAAAAATGTATAGCGAATGAAAACATATCATCAGTGATCCCTGGAGGGATAGAAGAGAAGGCATGGCCATAAACAGATAGTACCAAGGAGTTTTTTTTAGATGTTGGAACAGTTCTGTCTCCTCATTGTGGTGATGGTTACACAATCTATACATGTGTTAAAATTACTAGAACTGTGTACCAAAAAAAGTTAGTTTTATCATATGTTTGTTTTATTTTATTTGAGACAAGGTCTTATTCTGTGGCCCATGCTGGAGTGCAGTGACACAATCATTGCTCACTACAGCCTTGAACTTCTGGGCACAAGTGATCCTCCTGGCTCAGCCTCCTGAGTAGCTGGGACTGCAGGCATTAGCCTCCAGGCCTGGCTAATTTTTTAATTTTCTTGTAAAGCTGTGTGTATGTTGCCCAGGCTGCTCTTGAACTCCTGGCCTCAAGTGATCCTCCCATCTTGGCCTTCCAACTGATAGGATTACAAGTGTGAGCCATCAGTCCTCAATGTTAATTTTTAAAAAAGGTGTGCCACTTTTTGCATGGCACAAAGTATTATAAGCAAAAACAAATGACAAAGTTAGGAAAAATATTTATATGATTCACATCACAAAGCACTACTCTCCTTGATATATAAAAAGCTCTGATATGTCAATAACAAGGCCAAAAGCACCACCCCATGAAAGAAGAGCAAAGAGTATGAACGGTTAACATTAAAGGAAATATAGAAGGCTTTAAAAATATGAATAGATGGCCGGGCGCGGTGGCTCATGCCTGTAATCCTGGCACTCTGGGAGGCCGAGGCAGGCGGATCGCTCAAGGTCAGGAGTTCGAAACCAGCCTGAGCAAGAGCGAGACCCCGTCTCTACTTAAAAATAGAAAGAAATTAATTGGCCAACTAAAAATATATAGAAAAAATTAGCCGGGCATGGTGGCACATGCCTGTAGTCCCAGCTACTCAGGAGGCTGAGGCAGAAGGATCACTTGAGCCCAGGAGTCTGAGGTTGCTGTGAGCTAGGCTGACGCCATGGCACTCACTCTAGCCAAGGCAGCAGAGTGAGACTCTGTCTCAAAAAAAAAAAAAAAATATGAATAGATGATGCTCCCCATTACACATGAACAAAATATACCTTAAAACTACAGTAAAATACCACTATTATTAACATTGGTAAAAATCTCAAAGTTTGACAACACAAACTGTTAGACAAACACTCTCAAGAACTGCTAGAGGGAATGGATATTTGACAATATATGATATTAGACAAATAATGATAGATATTTTTGTACTATCTATCAAATATTTCCTTTGTCTCAGGCATATTTATTCCACATGTACAAAATGAAGTATATTCAAGGTTATTCCTTGCAGCATTTTTTTTTGTAATAGCCAAAGAATGGAAACTAGCCAAATTCCATCACTAGAGGACTAACTAAATAAATCATAGAATATGTTCATTGAACTGCTCTGCAGCTATAATAAAGAGAGAACTTCCTATGTCCTGATAATGGATGAGTTCCAATATATATTACCGTTAAGTGGAAAAAGCAAAGTGCAGAATTGCATATGTATTAATAGCATGGAAAACTCTGCATAAACATTGAGGGGTATAAGAACAGATACTTGTACCACGTAGAGAAGCTCCGGACAATTAACAAGAAAATAACAGAAGTGCTTATTGGTGGGAAGAGAAGAATGAAGCAAAAAGATGGGTGATCACAGCAGGAATTGCATTTTCCCTCTATGTCTTTCTGTATGTTTAATTTTTGAGCCATTTATAGAAATTACTTGTTCAAAAAATTATATTTTCAAATAAGAAGAGCCATTTCTTCTTGCGAATAGCTCTCCCGTCAGCCCCGTGGAGCACAGAACAGGCGGAGGGGATCGTGGGAGAGCTGAGACAGGAAGCCAGAAGAAACACTTCCCTTGCGCAGAGGCAGAAATGCAGAAGGAAGTGGAGTTGTTGAAATGGTGCAAAAGAAGCAGAAAGGGCGTGTCACGGAAATGGGAATCAGTGAGCATGAGAGAGCGGAAGAGAGGAGTTGTTTTACACGTAGACTTGAATTTAGGTCCACTTTATGCTGATGGAGGGATTTGGGGAAAGTCTTTAAAGTTCTCTGAGCCTTTTTTTTTTATTTGCAAAATGGCAATAAGAACCAAATCTACCTGGCCGGGCGTGGTGGCTCACGCCTGTAATCCTAGCACTCTGGGAGGCCGAGGCAGGCGGATCGCTCAAGGTCAGGAGTTCGAAACCAGCCTGAGCAAGAGGGAGACCCCCCATCTCTACTAAAAATAGAAAGAAATTAATTGGCCAACTAAAAATATATAGAAAAAATTAGCCGGACATGGTGGCACATGCCTGTAGTCCCAGCTACTCGGGAGGCTGAGGCAGAAGGATCGCTTGAGGCCAGGAGTTTGAGGTTGCTATGAGCTAGGCTGATGTCAAGGCATGCTAGCCCGGGCAACAGAGTGAGACTCTGTCTCAAAAAAAAAAAGAACCAAACCTACCTCTGAGGTGATTGTAAGTATAAAATAAAAGGAAAAATGTAAAGCACCTTGCAGCGCAGAGTGCAGATGATGTTGTATTAAGAAATAGACAAAGGAGAGAGCGAAGCCCCCAGCCCTTCCTGCTGCCTCCTTCTTCCTGGGCCTCCACACACTGAGCTCCCAGGAACTGGCCGGGGAGGACAAGGAGACAGGTAGGGACCAAGGGACAAAGGCAGAATCCTTCTGGGCACACAGGGAGGAGGAGAACTGGAAGCCCAGCACCAAGAATTCTGCTTCCCCCAAACTCCTCATAAGTTTGCTAATTCAGTTGTGAACAGGGTGCCCTGGTGTGGGCCATCTTAGGGAGTTTGAACATCCTTTCTCAGGACAAGTTTTGAGGGTTTTGAGTAGGGATGGGGATGGGACACTGACCTCATTTGCATCCTGGAAGGATCACTGTGAACACTGTGTAGACAATGGGTTGGAAGGAAGCAGGGGTAGGAGGGACCCTCATGAGGGGGCTGTTGCAGGAATCCTGGGGAAGGCGATGGTGACCTGAGCTGGACTGGAGTGAAGGAAGGAAGGGACAAATGTGGACAGAACAGGGAGACTGGGGTGGCAGTCTCAAGGGGGTCTGGTGAGTGTCTGATGGAGCATCTGGGCAGGGGAGGAAGGAAGGCAAGGACGACTCCCTGGTTTCAGGTGGATTGGCCCCGTGGGTGCAGCCGATGCCGTTCGCTGAGACACAGCAAATAGAAAGAAGCCGAGGTGACTGAAGAAACATGATGAGCTCAGTTCTGGCCACCGAGTGTCTGCGTGCTTTGGAGACTCAGGAAAGTGGTTAGTGGGCAGCCGGACATCAGGTTCCTGACTCAGCAGAGACGTCTGGGCTAGAGACATCTCCCCACAGATGCCAACCGAAGGCCCATGGCCTGGCAGTGTATGTAGAACGAGAAAGAGGCGCCTGAGACATAACCCTCACGAATGTCATTTTATTATATTTAATTCCCCCAAATGCCATAGGAGGAGATAGGAAAGTAGGCCCTATTACCCCCATTTGTCAGATGGGGACAGTTGGTTAGAGACTGAGGTGGTGACTAGAATAGAGTCATCCAGTTGCTCCAGGGTGCCAGCCTTTAACTATCCAATTATTCTTCCATTAATTAATGAATTATCCATGAATCCTTTTAGAATACACTTTTCTACTCAAATATTTCTGGAAATGAAATAACTAGACAATAACATTTTTATTTTTATGGATTTTGATTAATTATTTTAATTTTTTAAAAATTTACTCTCAAGGAATTAAAGACAATCCCCAAGTAGGAAAATAGATAGAAGAGGCCAAGTACTCACTCAGGGATAATAAGAAATACTTAGGCTTATTATGTGTAACACCTTGAATACACATTCTCTTTCTTTCAATGGCATTAATCCAACCAAGTCATCTGTCATCTCCATAGGGTAACTCCAGAGAGCTCACATCCACAGGAAGGAAGGACCTGAAACTTCTCAGTGTCCACTGAGGTCAGCACCCAACTTCCCTATCCCTGTCAAGTGTTACTAACGGCTCAGACAGGGTGATTAGTATGTTTCTCACACAATGATGCTTACCTCTCATGTCCAGAAACACACATTACATTTGAAGAGATGATTCATCTACCAGTGCTTTTCTCTTGGCTTTCCTCTACTAAATTATTTTTTCAGGATGAGTTTGTCATTTACTATTTTAAGCCGATGATATACTGCATATAAAATAAATGTCCATTATCAGTTCAATTAATCCAATACCATTTTCTTCTACAAGGAACGGCAATTCAGCCATTAACATAAGAAAAAAGAATTAGTGATTTCCTTTGTGTAAACTCCATCATTCCTCATTCAGAGTCGGGTATAGATCACAGCCTATCCTTGGTAAATTTGATTTCTGGAAATAGTGCTCTTTGATCCCACTCTGCAGATAGGAAATCCTCTTCACCGCATATGATGGGTTGAATTGTGTCCACCCCAAATTTATGTCCTTTCTGGAGCCTCAGAATATGACTGCTATGGTTTGCATATTTGTCCCCTTCAAACTTCATGTGGAAATTTGATCCCCAATGCTGGAGGTGGGGCCTAATGGGAGTGGTTTGGGTCATGGGGGCAAATCCCTCATGAATAAATTAATGCTTTCCCTGGGAGGAGGAGTGAGCAGGTTCTCACTCTTAGTTCACACATGACCTGGCTGTTGAAAAGAGCCTGGCACCTCCCTCCCTACCTCTTGCTTTCTCTCTCTCTCACCATGTGATCTCTGCACACCCTTCCCTTGCCTTCGTGAGTGGAGGCAGCCTGAAGTCCTCACCAGAAGCAGATGCTGGTGCCATGCTTCTTGTACAGCCTGCACAATCATGAGCCAAATAAACCTTTTTCTTTATAAATTAATATGTAAATATATATTTATAAATATATAAATTAATATAAAACCAGCCTCAGGTATTCCTTTATAGCAGCACAAACAGACTAAGACCGTGACCTTATTTGGAAATAAGGTCTTTGCAAATATAATTAGCCAAGATGAGGCCATACACCCATCAGGATGGCTGATGGGTATCAAGAAAATGGAAACCAGCTGGGTGCGGTGGCTCACGCCTGTAATCCTAGCACTCTGGGAGGCCAAGGCGTGAAGACTGCTTGAGCTCAGGAGTTCGAGAGCAGCCTGAGCAAGAGTGAGACCCCATCTTTACTAAAAATAGATAAAATAGCCGGGCCTGGTGATGAGCGCTTGTAGTCCCAGCTACTTGGGAGGCTGAGGCAGGAGGATCACTTGAGCCCAGGAGTTGGAGGTTGCCGTGAGCTAGGCTGACTCCATGGCACTCTACTTAGGGCAACCAAGTGAGACTCTGTCTCAAAAAAAATAAAAATAACAAAATAAAAAACAAAAAAAGGAAAACGGAAGCCAAGTATTGGCAGGGATGGGAAGAAATCGAAACCCTTGTACACTAATGTTAGAAATGTCAAATGGTGCAGCCACTGTGAAAAATAGTTTGGCAGTTCCTCAAAAATTAGATATAGGATTAGTAGCAATTTCACTTTTAGGAATATACCCAAAAGAATTGAAATCAGGGACTCAAATAGATGCTTGTACACCCATGTTCATAACAGTATTATTCACAATAGCCAAAGGGTGGGAACAACCCAGATGTCCATTAACAGGTTGATAAGAAAAAAAAAGGTGTGGTATATACATATGATGGAATATTACTCAGCCTTAAAAAGGAAGGAAATCCTGACACATGCTATAGCACGGATGAAGCTTGAGGGCGTTATGCTATGGTGAAATAAGCCAGGCACGAAAGGGCAAATATTGCATGACACCACTTACATGAGGTACCTAGAGTAGCAAATTCACGGAGACAGGAAATAGAATGGTGGTTGCATGGGCTGGAAGGAGCAGGAAATGGAGGGTTATTGTTTAATGGGTACAGAGGTTCAGTTGGGAATGATGAAAAAGTTCTAGAAATGTATAGTGTAGATGGTTATGAATGTACTCAATGTCACTGAATTGTAGACTTAAAATGATAAATTTTATGTATATTTTACCATGATAAAAAATAATAAAGGGAAAAAAAAGTGAGGTCATACTGAAGTAGAGTGGGCCCTTAATCCAATAGGAGTGGTGTCTTCAAAAGAAAAGGAGAAGAGGCCCAGAGACACAGACACGTGAAGGGACAGCGATGCAGAGGGAAGGTGGCCCTGTGAAGGCAGTGGCAGAGATTACAGTGACGCATCTACACTAAGGAGCACCAGGGACCACCAGCACCTGCCAGAACCGGGAGGGGCAGAGAGGGATCCTCCCTGCAAGGTTTAGAGTGAGAATGACCACACCAACACCTTCATTTCAGACTTCTGGACTCCAGAACCGAAAGGATAATTTCTATTGTTTTAACCCACCCAGTTCGTGGCCATTTATTATGGCAACCCTAGAAAACCAATACACACTGTTTCATGTAGTTAAACATAAAGAAGCAGCTTTTGGGCTTTTTTTTTTTTTTTTTTTTTTTTGAGACAGTCTCACTCTGTTGCCCGGGCTAGAGTGCCGTGGCGTCAGCCTAGCTCACAGCAACCTCAGACTTCTGGGCTCAAGCAATCCTTCTGCCTCAGCCTCCCAAGTAGCTGGGACTACAGGCATGTGCCACCATGACCGGCCAATTTTTTCTATATGTTTTTAGTTGTCAGATTAACTTCTTTCTATTTTTAGTAAAGATGGGGTCTTGCTCTTGCTCAGGCTGGTTTCAAACTCCTGACTTTGAGCCATCCTCCCGCCTCGGCCTCCCAGAGTGCTAGGATTACAGACGTGAGCCACCGCGCCAGGCCAAGAAGCAGCTTTTGATTTGGGAGTTTGGAGAAGGGAGCAGGAAGGGAGGGAGAGATTCAAGGGATTACTCAGAAACGAATTATCCCTGGTTATTTTTCAAAAAACTACATTTACTTTTTTTCTAAGGAAATCTCATCTATATTTTGGGTTCATTATATGTACAGTAAAGATATCTGAAGGGTATTTCTAATTTCTACAAGTTTTAAGTGTTTGAGAAAGACAGAATTTGTGTGATGGAATCCTATATTTTAGATGTTTACTATCTGAGAAAGTACTTAGGAAATATACCACATCCAAAGAAAAGGTTACAAAGCACCCTGACTCAAAACTTAAAATGTGTATATGCCAGTATGCCAAATATAAATAGCTACTATTTTCTAATGTATTTTCCAATTGTTTTCGCATGCATTACTTTAGTAATCAGAAAAAAATAACATTATAATAAAAATTTCAAGTTTCCTAATCAGAAATGATTCAGTTGGTGGGTTGAAGTTAGCCTTGTGGGAAACGGCTTTTCCAAGCCAGAGGCTGAGCGTGTGCTGCTGTTTACAGACCAAGCCCAAGGCCGTGAGCTCACACCCCTGGTGTCCACAGAGATCTGGACTGGAGATTCTGGGCGGAAAATGTAGTACTCTGAGGCTCCCCATTTACCCATGGGCCCAGAGTTTTGGAAGCAACTATGCGCTGAGTTTTTCTCCCACCATAATGATGATGTTTACACGGATAGAGAAATTCTCCACTTATTTGATTATTTCTCACCAACAATAAACCTTCTTTAGACAGTTTAGTTTGTTTTGACAAATATTTATTTTACCGGGCACCCTGCTAAGTGCTGTGAGGGGCAGTTGTGTGATTAGGACCGTAAGCTCTAGAATTCAGGCTGCCTGGGATTTGAATCCTGGCTCTATAATTTACCAGCACTGTGAAATGGGTCTATTGAGCAATATTACTTTTCATCACAGCCAGGAAGGGACCTGATAATTAGTATCTAATGAAGTCCATAGCTTTTAAGAAAGAACCAAAAAAAAAAAAAAAACCCACACCTCTTTGTAGGAGCAATAAAAACATCTTTCAGGCAGGCTATAGTAGAAGAAGGAAGAAGCACAAACAGCAAATTAGGAACTTGTGCTTGGTTTTTGTTCTATAAATAGACTTTTGGATAAAAGGGAAAAAAACATCAACTTTCCGTTAATATATTTAAAGTTGCTAATTATAGTAAAAATTTTCTTCTAAGATAAGAATGACACATGTGTAATATATAATTTATATTAATATTTATTTACATAAATATAATGTATATTTAGCCTTTAAATGTCTAGAAATAAATACAAAAGCATACACATGGCCAAAAATAGCAGTAATGAGTGACTTAAAAGTCTAGAAATTCTGCTGGAAGCCACTTTCCAGGAAAAGCGTCTGATGAATTCTAAACTTGCCTCGCTGATAATTTCATCCCCCAGACGCCGAGCAGTTGGAAATCCTTGATTGCAGTAAAAGCCTGGGGACTTTGCGAGCCGTGATTATGCCAGCCCTGGGGGAATGCTGGGTGCCTGCAGCAAGGTTTTTAGGGTTACACATAAGAGAAACAGTCTAGGTCAAATGTAACCCAAATGGGAAGTGAGTTGAAGATTTAGGAGGAGGTCACAAAAGCCACAGGCTGGAAGAGCTTTGAGCCTCTCGAGGGAGCTGAACCAGGAACTAGTGGCCCTCAGGCCCGGGGCACTCCGGCTGTTCCTCTGGGCTGCCTGGTTTCCCATCTGTTCTGCATCAGATTCTTCTCAGTGCCAAGGATTCCATACTAGCAAGAGGCTCCCAGAGGGGTTGCAGATGAGAGCTCAGAGTTTGTTCTGCCTCAAGCAAAGGAGCTGGACCTTTGTACTTGCGTGGTAGTCCACTGATGGTCATAGCATGGGCAGGGGTGAGGGAGAGCATGGAAAACTCCTAGGGGCTTCTAGCTGTCCGTGGTGGGAGTTGCTCCAACACCCAAAGACAGTCCTCAGAAAGTCACCGATGAGGGCCATTAACAAGTTTGCAGAAGCTGAGCATGCACAGAGCTGGTAAAAGGGATCCAAGCAGATCTGGGCAGGGAACATCCTTGTCTGCTGTAGCATCTCTGCGTCCTTCTCTGTGCCTGCTGTGTTCTCTGTCTCTAAAAACCAGCGTCCTTTGCCATCCGCCAGGGCCAGATGTGGCTGCTCTGAGCCCTGCTTCCTATCATTCCTCATGAAGGTTTTGGGAAGGGCTAGCCTGATAGACCCTGAGTCCCGGTTCCATATTCCCAGGACAGAAACTCTACTGGCTTGGTTTGAACCAGATGTCTTCACCCCAGTTCAACTCTCTACCGTGGCCGCGGAGCCAAGGGTACTCCATAGGTCAACTGTTGAGTGCAGGGTCTTAGCGTGTGTGTGCACACCTTGTGTTATGTTGGGGCAGAGGTGTGGGCAGAGCAACAGGTTCTCAGAAAAGGTCAGGCTGGGCCTGGCCTGGCCCACTCTGAGTGGGAGTCCTGATCAGGACTCAGTCGAGCAGATGACAAAAATGTCCCCAGGAAAGAAATAGAGGCTCTGAAACATACTTGGCTTAACCAAAGCAATTGCTGAATAAGCAATTACAAATGATGCTCTTTTTTGAGGAAGAAATGGGAAGATATCTAACGTAGGGTCATACATAGGTGACAGCAACAAGGACAGATTATATTTATTTGTTTAAATTTCAGTCCCCATGGGATCCGTCAAAAATTGCCAATGCTGACTACATTGCAAGTTGTCATGGCAGGGTATTGGGAAAAGTTTTCAATTAGCAATAATCCCGCCTTGGATAAACCTCATGGGCTAAGATACTGCCACTGTGCAAAACTTTTTCTTTTTTTTTTTTTTTTTGAGACAGAGTCTCACTTTGCTGCCCAGGCTGGAGTGTTGTGGCGTCAGCCTAGCTCACGGCAACCTCAAACTTCCTTCCTCCACTGCCTATGCAGCCCGGCTAATTTTTTCTATTTTTAGGTGTCTGGCTAATTTCTTTCTGTTTTTAGTAGAGAAGGGGTCTCACTTTTGCTGAGGCTGGTCTCAAACTCCTGACCTCAAGCGATCCTCCCACCTTGCCCTCCCAGAGTGCTAGGATTACAGGTGTGAGCCACCATGCCTGGCCAAGGACAGATTATAAACCACTGTGTACGCAGACAGAAGGATGTACACAGGATCAAGTACATGAAAGTTATGGAACTAAAGCAATAGTCCCAGGAACCCAAAGAACAAAACATCCAAGAGCTTATAAAAATAGATGTATCTGAAATAAGAATAATGAAGAGGTAACTCACTGCTTGTGACTGGGGTTTCATAATAAATGGTGAGAGTGAGAAAGCAGGTTTTTTTTTATAATTAACATAACCTCAAGATTTTATTATCTTCCTAATAAAACAAAGAACGCTTAGAACTGGATCACTTGGCCCTTTCTCTTATCTCCTTGCAGTCCAAAATACTTGCATCTCTTAATAGCCAGCATTCTCTTAGGTCTGCAGTTGAGCTCGACACAGTCGAGCCTCAGCACAATCTTCTTTGTAGTTTTAGCCTTTTTCTGGAAAATCGGCTTCATCTGCCCACCATAGCCACTCTGCTTCCTATCATAATGCCGCTTTCCCTGGGCATACGGAGAATCCTTGCCCTTCTTGTACGGTGTCACTTTGTGGGGTTGGTGCATGCCACATTTCTTACAGGAAGTCCTGTGCGTTTTACGAATGTTCACCATGTTTGCGTGCGTTCTATTGGCAACAAGAGAGAAAGCAGGCTTTGCAAGGCATACCACTAAGTGGAAAAGGCAAGTTCCAAACAGTGTAGCCAGAGGGAGATTTGGTAAACATATAATTATGCTTCTATTTATGCATTTAAAAAGAAAGAGATCTGGGTGTTGGGTTTATGGATAATTTTTTCTTCTCTTGACCTTCCCCTCGCCCCCCATTTTTTAACACTATGAACTTCCACTGTTTCTGTAAAGAGAATAAAGTTAAGCAACAAAAGAAAAAAGAACTACTTAATTTCAATTTTTTTAATGAGAAATTTTCCAACTGGAATGGGAAGAATAGACATCCTTAAGAGGGCACAAAGTCCTAATGAGAGGAGTTAGCAAGAGAAAATCTAAATGTTTTAAATGAGTTTAAGGCTCCAGGCCCATGCACATTGTACCCCAGAGTCCTGCAAAAACTTTAAAATCATGTCCCTGGAGCTACTGCTAGTAAACTAGACAACCTCATGGAAGCTTCAAAGGGCGGAAGCCTGATTACTGAATAGACGTTAAAGAGGCAGAAGCTGCCTTACATGAGAGCTATTCAGAAAAGGCATCTCTTGCCCCGGGAGGCAGCTGTTTCCTGTGCCTGGAACCACTCAGGCAGGGGCTCAGTGACTGTCCCATGAGGGATGTTATGATGAGTGTCCTCCATAGACAGAAGGTGGGACCAGATAGAATTCTTGTAGAAGGGCGGGGGGCCCATCAGTGGGCCACAAAATCCCCCTAATGGACCTAAAGCTGATCTAAAAGCTCAAGTCCTTTCTGGATTCTTATGACTGATTAATGCACAAGCCATGGGTTTTCATTTTGCAAACAACCCAGGATCGCTTACATGTGATCTGTGTGGCAGGACAATTTACTGGGATATTCCTTCCAACAGTTCCCCTCTCTGTCCCACCAGGGTAGGCAGGAACTCTGTGCTTCCCCCAGGCCCCCCACTAACACTGTGCCTCAGAGGAAGTTGGGGGCTACTTTGCCTAAAGTGAAGTCACTCCAAAGATGCTCATTTCCTGGTTTTTTCTAAAACAGGAACTCATTAAAGAGATGATGCCCTCTTCCTTAGAGGACGCCAGTGGGAGAGCACCTTTAGGCAAGTAAAAGGAGGCAGTAGAAGGGGTTCCTTCCAGGCTCCTTCCCCCAGTATGAGGGTTGTGATTTCGGAGGGGCTGACTCAGCAAGCCTGGGGAGGCAGGACCCTAACTACAGGGCTCCCAGCCGAAGGAAGCCGAGAACTCCCAGACTGAAAGAGACCACATAGGTCAGAAGGTGAAGACGCCAAAGAGCACAACATGCGGGAAGGTGGTCTTGCCTGTTTTAGGCACCACATAGTACTTCTGATTTCTGCTGAGAGCCCAGCAGAGACCTCAACAACAACCATAGTGCAATTTTCTCTCAGCCTAGTGGGCTAGAGGGTTGAAAAACTTAGTTTGATAAAAAGAAAACAAAGAAATGGATATTTTATGTATACTTTAAGTTTGTGGACCAAGAGTCATACCTACTACAGGTATTAGCATGCCACGGTCATTGGTACTGGGGTTAGAAGTGAAGAGAACTGACACTGAGGACTCGAAGTGTGCGATGCAGGAGTCTGACCGGCTGTCTGCAGTTCTTGGCAACAGGGCTGCACCTGTGCATACTCAGATTGTGGGGATTCCTGCAGTTTGAGGAGAGGATGCAATTTATCAGGGCATTAACAGAGCTGTCCTGAGTAGGAAATGATCTCCAACTGATGCTATCCCTGTCCTGCTTCATTTCATTAATTAGTCTTAAGGCCGGGCGTGGTGGCTCACACCTGTAATCCTAGCACTTTGGGAGGCCGAGGCGGGTGGATCGCTCAAGGTCAGGAGTTTGAGACCAGCCTGAGCAAGAGCGAGACCCCGTCTCTACTAAAAATAGAAAGAAATTAATTGGTCAACTAAAAATACATAAAAATATTAGCCGGGCATGGTGGCGCATGCCTGTAGTCCCAGCTACTCAGGAGGCTGAGGCAGAAGGATCGCTTGAGCCCAGGAGTTTGAGGTTGCTGTCAGCTAGGCTGATGCCATGGCACTCTAGCCCGGGCAATAGAGTGAGACTCTGTCTCAAAAAAAAAAAAATTAAAAAAAAATATTAGTCTTAGTTTAGCACCATCACTGTCAATTTAGTTTGTCATGGGTTCCATGACAACTAACTTACATTACTATTGCTATTTATTTTTTGCTCAAATTGCCCCACATTTGATCACTGGGGACTCCCTCAAGTTGGTTTCACTGTCCCTTTGATATCTCTCCATCAGTCTTTGAGCCCCTGTCTTACTTAATATGTTTCAGGGTCACTTTGTGCTTCCCCTGCCCCAGCTCTGGAGTCAGCCATTCCTCTAAAGAGCCTGGTTCCTCTTGGTAGAGAGTGGAATTTAGCAACCAAGAACCCAGGTCTGTGTGTGCTCATTCTTCATGGTGTGTCATTGCTTCCAGGCCCTCAGCAGATAGAGCTAGGAAATGTGTGTGTGTGCACATGTGTGCTGCATGCATGTGTGTTTGTATACATACATAACATGTACTTGTAGGTCTATATCTGCATGTATCCATACAAAACCATGAGTTCATATTGATACTTCCAATTCCAAACCAACACCACAGGGCACATTCTTGTCTTCCCTCTGTCGCTATCTATAATTCCCTTTTCCACGAGCAAGAAGCCTAGTTCTCGTTATCCCAAATATAGCCTATTCATTTGCTCAGGACTTGAGGTCACAGAAAGTATTTCAGAGTTACTAACTTATACCACTGTAAGAAGTAAATCTACTAGCTAAAGTTTACTATTTCTTTATAGCTCTTTGTTTTAAGTGAAATTTACACACAGTGAGATGTACATATATTAAATGTACAATTCAGTGAATTTTGATGAATGCATAAATCCATACAGTCCACATCATTATCAAGATACAGGCCATTTCTAACATGCCAGCAAGTTCTCTCGCACTCCTTCACACGCCAATAGAGACAACCACTGTTCTGATGGGTTAGTTTTGCCTATTCTTTAACTTTGTAGAAGTAGAATCTTACCATATGTACTCTTTAGTTTCCAACTTCTTTTGCTTAGCATCATGTCTGTGAGTCGCCATGGTGTCGCAAGTATCAGTGGTCCATTCTTCTTTATTGCTGAGTAGGATGACGTTGGATGAATGAATATATCACAGTTTGTTTATGCATTCTCCTGTTGATGGACTTTAGGATTGTTTCCAGTTTGGGGCTATTGTGAATAAAACTGCTAAGAACATTCTGAGCAAAAAGGAGAAAAAAATAGCAGTTGTATTGGACATTTTTTTCTGCCGCACCTTCTTTTCTCAGCCTACCTCTTTCTCTCCAACCATTGCTCCAGCAACCTGTATTTGAGCAGGTATAATCTAAAAGCACCTCACCTCAGCTGCACCACACACCTGGAACTTATCCACCTCTGCCACACGGCACTCATGCACGTGGAAGTGTGAATTCCCCTTCTAACTCTTGGGAGGACAATTCTGAGGCATGTTCCATGTGCCGCATAAGAAGGCCCCAGCAGGCTTGAGCTCCACTTGCCCATGGTGGTCGCTGACTCAGTGCACCTGGCACTGGCTCCCCTCTCCCTCCCCGTTGTACAGTCTCTGGTCCCTCACACCTGTTCCCTGGGGTCACCATCCCAAATAAACTGCCCATTTGCAAGCCCTTGTCCCAGGCTGCTTGTGGGAGGAATACAGCATTAAAGGGCAGCTGCAGCAAATTATTTAGAAGCATACAGGTGACTAGCAGAGAGAAAACATGAGAGTGCTAAAGGATAACCATATTACAGTGCTCTCATCTAACTTGAACACTGGGTCAGTGTCTCTGTCCTATCATCACCTGTAAGATGTATTTCAATTTCAGAGATGTTAAAATCTAAAGTAGCATGCATCTCCTGCCCAAATAATATGGTTGTCTGGTCATTTAACATCTGTCTGCCGTACTTTTATCATTTTCACTGGGGCAGAGAGGGAATCTGAATCAAACATTAATTAAAAACACAGTAGGTGTTCAGTAAATAGTTTTGAATAAGAGAATGATGGACAGCAAGGAAAAGGGAAGCTGAGGAATTCTCTCCCACCTTTTTTTTTTTTTTTTGAGACAGGGTGTTGATCTGTCACCTAGGCTGGAGTGCAATGGTATCATCATAGTTCACTGCAACCTCAAACTCCTGGGCTCAAGTTATCCTCCCACCTCAGCCTCCTGAGTAGTGGCACTATAGGCATGTAACACCACGCCTGGCTAATTTTTTAATATTTTGTAGAAATGGGGGTCTCGCTATGTTGCCCAGGCTGATCGCAAACTCCTGGCCTCAAGTGATCCTCCCACCTTGGCCTCCCAAAGTGCTGGGATTATGGGTGTGAGCCACCACACTCAGCTCTCTCTCACTTTTGACATTAGTTTTGGAAGAAGAACTTCAAGGGATAGATACTTAATAAAAGATGTGAAGAGAAAAGCAAATCAGATGAATCCCCAGGGGCTAGAATGAATAAGGAGAGAAGATGTATGATGAGTAGGGCCAGGACCGAGAAGTAGCTTAACTAGCAAGAAACCTAGGGAGGGGGCTTCCGCTGGAGATGCTCCTCTGCTGAAAGGTGAGGGGAGAGAGCCTCACAGCCTCAGCAGAAGGTGATACCTTGGCCACTACCCTCCTCCCTATATTTCAGAGAAAAAATAGGCTCAAAAAGATTATTTGAATAACCACGCTTTCTAAACCAGCTTATAGCAAATTTCTATAAATCCTTTCCCTGCTTCTTTTGTAATCCACGTAGGAAATTCTGTTTCTCAATTCCCAGTGACACCATTTCCTACATGACAAATTTGGATTTCACAGATTAAGACAATTACTTAATAGAACAAAAGTAGGATCAAGAATGTCATGATAGTTGGGGACAGGGCCATTTGCAAAGAGAAAGAAATAGGCGTTGAGACATCCAAAAAGTGGCCCCGTTAATGTGCCTCAGTCTCTTTCTGGAGAGTCCTGTTGGCTCCCCAAGTCAGGACCCTGGGTAGGCTATAAGTGCTTTGTGTGAGGGACCAGGGAAGGATTGTGTAGACAGAGAATAGTTGAGATGAGCTCCCTCTCCCCCGACCCCCATTAAGGAATCAGAGCTGGATTTGCTTTAGAGAATTTAGACTGGATTTAAAAAGTAGTCTAGAGTCCTTGCGCCATGCTCAGGGCAATGGTGAGGACTTCTGTTTAACAGGTAAAGGCTGAGTTGCTTTTATGGTTGATGTTTTAAGTGGAGCTTTAATTTTCTGAGTTCTTCCAGAAAACTACAGAGAGTAGGCATTAGGCTGTGTACTTGGTAACAGGCTAGCCAGGGGCCAGTTGGATTTACTGGGTCAGGATCTCACCATCACTGATGTTCCTGCTATATGGGGCGGGGCCTGTTGGGGGGTTTCCCACTTAACCAGTGAATGAGCAGCTCATGAGCTGGAGATGTCTCTGTGCTTCTGTGCAGAGGTTTGGGACAATATATACATGAGACTGTCCCAAGAGCAGGGAGGGAGACTGGCTATATCTTGCCTTGGGTGTGAGCTGGTTATATTAACACAAAAGATGGCCCCAAAATGCCAGTCAAAGGAGCACTGGATGGCCAAGGATGGCCAGTAATTAAATACTGGAGCTGGTCCCTGCCCGGCCACTGAAGATACATCTCTCAGACATGTATATCCTTTGATGCAATCCCGATCAAAATCCTAGCAGGATTTTTCATGGAACTTAACAAGCTACTTTTTAAATTCATATGGAAATGCAAAGGACCTAGATTATCCAAAGCAACTTTGAAAAAGAACAAAGTTGAAGGGCTAATACTACTTTATTTCAAGACTTATTATAATGCTACAGTCATCAAGATAGTGTGGTATTGGTATAAAGATAGACAAATAGATCAATGGAAGAGAATAGAGTATCCAAAAATAGATCACGCTATATGAAACTGATTATCAACAAAGATACAAAGACAAAGATACAAAGATACAAAGACCTTTCTCAGAGGAGAAAGGTTAGGGATTTCAAGAAATGGTACTGGAAAAATTGGGTACCCATATGCACATAAAATGAACTTTGATACATACCTCACACCATATATAAAAATTAACTCAAAAGGGATCATGGATCTATATAAAACCTAACACTTAAAACTTATAGAAGAAAATTTTCAAGAATTTGTGTACAGCAGAGATTTTTTTTCAGGTATAACACAAAAAGCATGATCCATAAAAGAAAAAAATTATATAATTGGATTTCAACAAAATTAGAAACTTCTACTCTTTGAAAGACACTATTAAAAGAATAAAAAACACCAGCCATGGACTGAGAGAAAATTTTGCAAAGAATGTGTCTGATAAAGGACTTGGATCCAGAAGATAAAAATATTCTCAAAGTATATAATAGTAAAATAAAAAATTCAATTAAAAAACGTACAAAAGATTTGGATACTTCACCAAAGAAGATATATGAATGGCAAATAAGCACATGAAAAGATATTTTTAGTCATCAGGGAGATGTAAAATAAAACAATAAAAAGATACTACTACATACTATTATAATAACTAAAATTAAAAAGACTGACCAAATCAAATGTTGAGAATGTAAAAAGTTATAATCACTTTAGAAAACAAATTTTCCATTTTCTTGAAATCCTAAACACACGTATGCCCTATGATCCAGCTATTTCACTCCTAGATATTTACCCCAAAGAATTGAAAGCCTGTGTCCATGCATACACTTGTGATGAATGCTTGTAGTAGCTTTATTTATAATATCCCAAAACTGGCAACAACCCCCAAATCCATCAACAAAGAATGGGTAATCAAACTGTCATATCCATACAATAAAGACTGCTAGTAATAAAAAGGAATGAACTATCAATACACACAACATAGATAAATCCCAAAATAATTATGCTGAGCTAAGAAAGTCAGAAAGAAAGGGTACATATTATATGCTACTTACATGGAATTAGGAATCTAAAAGATGAGAAATTCAAGACACCGCAGGCTCAGTTTGATGACATATTTTGCCACAGCATTATAAGGTCACTGACCTTCCCATCTGAACTGCATGTCTTCCTTGATCCCTGCTTGCCTGTGAAGCCAATGCCCCATGCTCCTGGCTTGATTTGAGAGTACCCTCTGCTGGGTACCAGATTTTGTACTATGTTAGGAATCTAAAACATAAATCATCCTCATCTAGGTCAGAGAAAAAAGAAATAAAAAATTTTTAAATAAATTTTATTAAAAAAAAGAAATAGAAAAAAAATTTTTTAAATAAAAAAAAAACATAAATCAGTTTGCATTAGAAAATGCATACTAACGTACAGTGACAGGTTAGTGGTTGCCTGGGACAGGGTTTACAAAGGGACATGAGGAAACTGTCGGAGGTGGTAGATACTTTCATGATCTTGATTTCGATAATGGTTTCACAGGTGTACACACGTCAAAACTTCTCAAATTTTACACTTTAAATGTGTGTGGTTGGGCCGGGTGCAGGGGCTCACGCCTGTAATCCCAGCACTCTGGGAGGCCGAGGTGGGTGGATCGCTCAAGGTCAGGAGTTCGAAACCAGCCTGAGCAAGATTGAGACTCCGTCTCCACTAAAAATAAAAAGAAATTAATTGGCCAACTAAAAATATATAGAAAAAATTAGCCGGGCATGGTGGCACATGCCTGTAGTCCCTGCTATTTGGGAGGCTGAGGCAGAAGGATCGCTTGAGCCCAGGAGTTTGAGGTTGCTGTGAGCTAGGCTGATGCCATGGCACTCTACAGCCCGGGCAACAGAGTGAGACTCTGTCTCAAAAAAAAAAGAAAAAAAAAAAAAAGAAATAGGAACAAGTGAGCATCTTCCTTTTGAACTTTCCATGGCTCTCTTAAAAGAACTGCTGGTTTTTCTGTACAATGAACAGTTTCTGAACGTAAGAGAAGACACATGAACTAACTACTTTTGACCAGTGTGAGGTTGGGCACGTGGCAGAAGATCAATATGTGCTCAATGCTTGGTGATTGAACTCTTTCTGGTAGGATAAACATAGTAAATGCATGTAAGCACTCACATTTCAGATTATATTCTCTTTTAATTGCCTCATACCTATTCACATGCAGTATCTAGTTTGATCTCAACTACAAGCCTATGAGACAGTCTAGTCCTGGAACATCCACCTTTCACAAAGAAAGAAGCAAGTGCTACAGTGGGCATCCCTGAGCAACTGGTACAGGAACCTCGGTCTTGGACTCAAATCCACTGCTCTTCCCTTTAAACCTGGCATCTAACCACCAGTCTCTAACATTTCAAACTTGAGCAGGGGCATGTGGTGGTCATTTTAAATGCATTTGATAATACTTTGATTTTATACTTTAAACTGCTCATGATTTAAAAGAATCATTAGGAACTCAAATTTAACCTCCCCCCCCTCCATTTCTTCTTTCAAAATATGCTCTGCCGATTTCGATGGAGAGAAAAAATATTATAACTGTGGTTTGGCTTGTAGTAGTTATGCTTCACCAACCAAGCACGATATGGAAGTTCAAGAAACATCAGTGGAGGAAGGGAACTCTCCTCATTAATAAAAGCAATTAGTGCACCCCCAGCTGGGCAGCCAGCTAGCCCAGGGTGTTCTCAGTCTCCATAGGCGTCTGAGTGCAGTCTGTTAACTGCACAAGCTACTCTCGGCAGGAAACTAAATATTGTCATTGATTTTAATTTTCCTCTCCACTTTATAACTCCTGATTCACAGCTGTCTGTGCTTATGGAGAGGTTCTTTGGAAAGAATTTCCACTGTGATCAGCCTTCTGAGATGGCAAAAATCATCTGTGCCTGCAGCCGTGCAGGTGACGTGACGGCCACGCCTGCTGCTCAGAACTCAGCTCTCCACTCCTTGTTGCTTATTTTGTCTCTGCTAATGAATAGTTAACCTTTATTCTGCTTTCTCTGACTCTTGAATTCAGCTTCTACTCTCTTTCGGTTACTTCCTGACTTCCATCTCTGTGGGTCTCAACTCCTCTATGCAACTGTGGTGAGTTTTTGTCCTTCCTCTTGTCATCCAGCATCTCACCACCTCTTCCTCCTATTCCCCTTATAAGTACTTCTCAAATGTGTACCGTCTTCATGGAAATAATGCCTCATTTCCACTGCAGAAATTAAGAGGTTCTGAATTTCTCTCTCTTCGAGGACTCAGGGGCTGAACACTGACTTAGATTTTGCCTATATGATTCTTTCTTCTAAGACTTCCAATCTTAAGCAAATGATGCAAGAATTTGAAAATGGCTGGAGGGCCGTTTATCTTAGCAGCAATCACATGTGCAGTATATATTGTTCCTGTGCATGATCTTGGTTCCTGCTTATTTTCCTGACTCTGCATTTCTTACACATCTCTTATATTCTCTCTGTGCCTCTTAGAAATATCTGTACAATAAATTCTTTTGTCTTATAAAGCATTAAATGTAAGTTCCATGAGGCTGGGACATTTTTCTGCTTATTCACTGTGAGTATTTAGTACATCAAACAGCACAGAATGGGTGCTCAGTGAATGTTTGTTAAATGAATAAATTTTAAAAAATGCAATGCCAATTTCCGGTGCTTGCAATCAAGTTTCCACGCTGCAATGAAAGAAGAGGAACTCAAGCAAAATGAGTAGCTTTGCTGAGTTGAGTCTGAGATTGGAACTCAAGAAAGCCAACATTCTTAGAAGTTACGGGGTAGAGTATTGGGGATAAGGAAGCTATATAGAGGGAAGGCTATAGAGATATGTAGGGGATGTCTTTGAATCTTTTAGCAGAAGCTTTTCTGTACATGCATGGGATGAAACCCTCTAGGGCTGGAGAAAGAAGGTCAAAAAATTGTAGGTTGAGCAATTCCCCATGCTCACACAGATTTTCCCATGCAGACTGGAGAGACATGAGGATTGGGTAGAGTCTTCAGAAAGTTCTCTAATAGTTGAGCTAAATTATACTCCGAATAGAGGTTGCTCTGGACCCATCCTAACAAGGCTTAAAAGCAAGTCTTGAAAAGATTAAATTGACTTGTAACTTAACTATGTGTCATAAATTCACCACTGTTTAAAGGAATACAACATTTATTACAAAACACAATCAATTTCACAATGTCCAGAATATAAAAAAATTATCAGGCATGAAAAAAGCAGAAAAAATAAGATATAATCAGGAGAAAAAATTAACAGAAGCAAGGGACATGATAGAATTAGCAGATAGGGCCCTTAAAATACATAGGTAAATATGTGTAAGTATGGAAAGGAAAATATAGATGTAATGATAAGAAAAATGGAAGATTTTCAAAAGATCCAAATAGAACTTCTAGAGACTGAAACTGTAATACAAAAAATGAAAACGAACGTACTAGAAGCAATTAACAGCATATTAGACACTGCCAAAAAAAAATCAGTAAACTGGACTGCATTTAAAACTATCCAAAATGTAGCAGCTCAATGAAAAAAGACTTAAAAAAATAAACGAACTTAGAGAACTGTGAGACACTTATTATTCTAACAAATGTGTAATCAGATTCCACAGATGAAAGCTAGAGCTAGACTAAGAATGAGAGAGAAAGAGAGGGAGAGAAGATGAGACAAAAACACACTTGAAAAAATAACAAATAAAAACTTGTAACACTTGGTGAAAACTATAAACCCTGTCTTAGCAGTGTTATAAACCCCAAAGAAAAGAAACATTAAAGAAACCACACCAAGATGCATTATTATCAAATTGCTGAGAACCAATGATAAAATATTTAAAGCAATCAGAAAGACATGGCACATTATATACAAAGAGAGAAAGATAAGTGTTACAATTGATTTCTCATCAGAAAGTATTTTATCCAAAAAGACAATGACAGATTTTGAGTATTGAAAGATGTTATCAACCTACAATCCTATATGCAACAGAAATGCCTTTGAAAAGTAAATGTTAAATCAAGTTCTTTCCAAACAAAAGCTGAGAGAATGCATTGCCAGCAGTCTTGCATTTTAAAAAACGTTAAAGGAAATTCTTTAGGCTGAAAGAAAATTAGAATCTATATGGAGGAATGAAGATATATCAGAAAAAGTAAATATCTATGTAAATAAAATACGTTTTCCCCATTTTTAATCTGTTTAAAAGGTGAATCTTAATACAAAAGTAATAACAATAGGTTTGGGGTTTAAAGCATATGTATAATTTAAATACATAAGAACAGTAGTAGAAACAAAACAAAAAAGTGGAATAAAAGTACGCTGTTAAAAGATTCCTGAATTATACATTATATAGTATAATAGTGCTTAAAGATAGACTATAATGACTTAAAATTCATATTACAAACCTCAAAGAAACCATGAAATAATAAAACAAAGAAGTATAAATTATAAGTCAATAGTAGAGATACAATGGAATAATTTAAAAGTACAAGAGAATATTTGAGTTCTCTTCAAAACAAGGCACAAAAGGAGGAAAAAGGAGAACAGAAGGGGGAAATAGAAGGCAAACAGTTAAACTGTAGTTTTAAATCCAATGATGTTGATGATTACAGTAAATGTCAATGGGCTACAACACCAATTAAAAAGTGGAGATTGATTAGATTGCATTAAACAAAACCCAACTAGATATCATTTACGAGATATATACCACTTAAAAGAAACCCATTTTAAATATAAAGTCATGAATAAGTTAGAAAATCAAAAAAAGATGTACCATTCAAACATCAATTACAGAAAAGCAGAAGTTTTAAAATTAATATCAAAGAGGAAGTCACATCAAAGACTGAAACAGGAATAAGGAAGGACATTAAAGGAAATTGATTCATCAAGAAACCTAATAATATTAATGTGAAGCATCTAACTACAGAGCTTTAAAATAGATAAAGCAAAAACTAATAGAAATAAAAAGTCACATTTTTATTTGAATATTTCAACGGTCACTACTTGGTAATTGGTAGAACAAGTGAGCAAAGTATCAATAAGGACATAGAAGACTCAAACAACATAGTTATCAAGTTTAAATCATTCCTAGTTACAGACTTACCCAGCAACAGTATTATGTTCAAGTACACATGGGATATCCACTAAGATAGCTCATATTCTGGCTTATAAAGTAAGTTTCAATAAATTTAACAATATTGAAGTCTTCAAAGTATTTTATATGCCCACAAAAGAACTAAACTAGAAATCAATCACAGAAAGATATCTAGAAAATCTCAAAATATTTTCAAATTAAACATCGTCTTTTCTAAACAACTCATGGTTCAAATTTTTGAAAGTGAGAAATTAGAAAACTTTCAATTGAATGAAGATAAAAATACAAAATATCAAAATTTGTAGGATGAGGCTAAAGCAGTGATTAAAGAAAATTTTAGAGCATTAAATGCTTATGTTAGAAAAGAAGAAAGTTTCAATATAAATGATCTAAGCCTTTCCCATGAGAAACTAACACAAGAACAGAATATACTAAAAGTAAGCAGAAGAAGAGTATGATACAGATAATAGTAGGAACCAATGCAATAGAAAATAGATATACAATAGAGAAAACCAGTGGAATGAGAAGCTAGTTGCTTGAAAGGATCACTAAAATTAAAAACTCTTAGCCATAGAAATGAAGAAATAGAGAGGACACCCAAATTAAAAATATCTGTAACGAAAGAGGTGGCATCACCTTAGCTCCTGCAGATAATAAAAATATAAATAAATAACAAAGAGGAATATTCTAAACAACTTGATGCCAAGTCTACAATTGAGATTAAATGAACAAACTCCTTGAAAGACAAACACTTTCAAAGCTTACTCAAGAATAAAGAGACAACCTGAATAGCCCTATGTCTATTTAAAAAATTGAATTCATAGTCTAAAATCTTTCCACAATGAAAACAGTGGGCCCAAATAGCTTCATTGGTAAATTCCATAAACATTTAAGAAAGAAAGAACGCCAATTATGTACAAACTGTTTCATAAATTAGAGAGGAAGAAACAATTCCCAACTCATTTTCAAGGCCAGCATCACTCTGATACCAAAATCAGAAAAGACATTATAAGAAAAAAAAAAACAAAACAAAGTCAGATCAATATTCTTTATCAATATAGAGTCAGAAATTTCTTTATAAAATATTAGCAATAAAATCTAGCAATATATAAAAGGGATAATGCATCATAATAATATGGCAGAAAAATATTCCAAAAATGTGAGATGTGTTTAGCATTCAAAAAATCAGTAAATATTACTTACCCTATTAATCTATAAAATAAAAATGTATTTGCATATCAACAGAGTAAAAAATAAAAATAATATTGTCATCCTAATAGACGTAGAAAGTATTTGACAAAATCCAACACACAAATGATAAAAATTCTGAGCAATCTAGGAACAGAATGAAACTTCCTCAACTTGATAAAAGGCATCTGTGAAAAACCCATAGCAAACATACAATGGTGAAGTATTGAATGCTTACCCCCTAAATTTGGGAAAAAAACAAATATGTCCACTGTTACCACTTTGTTCAACATTGTCTAGCAAGTCCCAGACAATATGAGGAATGAAAAATAAATAAAAATAAATAGAGTAAGAAAAAGTAAAACTCTATTTGCAGACAATATGATTACCCATGTGGAAAATCCTAAGGAATTTTTAAAAAGCTATTCAACTAATAAGTGAGGTTAGCAAAGTAACAGGATATAAGATCAGTGTTTAAAAATCCATTGAATTTCTACATATTCAAAATAAAAATTTAGAAATTGAATTAAAATACATTTATAATAACATTAAAAAACATGAAATACTTAAGGATAACTTTGACAAAGTGCAATATTTATAAACTGAAAACTATAAACACTGGCAAGGGAAACTAAAGGCGGCCTATACAAATGGAAATATATACTATGCTTATTGATTGGCAGACTCAAATATTATCAAAGTACACATTTTCTCCAATATTTCTACAGAATTTCTATAATTTCATTCAAAATCCCACCAGGCTATTTCACAGAAATTGACAAATTGATTCTAAACTTTACGTGATTCTAAACTTCATGTCTAAAACCAAAGGATGTAGAACAGTGGAAATGTTTTTTAAGAGGAAGAACCTAATTAGAGAACATACACTACCTGATTTTAAGACTTACTATAAAATTACAATATAGTAATCAAGAGAGTGTGAGATTATCATAAAGCTAGACATATAGATCAATGAAACACGACTTTGGCTTTCAGACAAGATTGAGCAAAGAAACTGGATATATCCTCCTCCCTGAAACACCACCACAATGGATGAATCAGCAGTTTTATAGACCCTGGATATAAAGCAGTGAAGAACAGTAATTGCTGAGAGATCCATCTCCCAGGGAAACAAAGTCAACCCTCCAATTGCCTTGAGAGTGGCCAGGCTGTAACTGAGAAAGGGGAGACCCAGGTAGACCCCAGCGGACTCCCCCAGTTGAGAAGCCAGAGCATTCACAGTGACAAAAGCTGCTAGTGTGTTCACTGGACAGGGTCCCAGGAAGAAGAGAGCTGCACAGGGACAGAAATCAGGAAACCTCTAGTGGATTTCCCTTGAGGATTCAGCTGGTTACTGATTAGTGCATTTGTGAGAGGAAATTACTCAAAATTGGCAAAAGAAACATGTAAAAGGATTAGAGATAACAGTGCTCAACACTCATCCAGGACTGGGAATAGTGCCTATCCCCCGAGCCAGTTGGAAAAACCTCACTATTCACAGGGTATTGGGTAGAGTACACAAAAGAGTCTTGCCGCAGTAGTGCAGAGTAATCAGACCTAGGCTGAGCAATGCTTGTAACAAACATTACAAGCTACACCCAAAAAGATCAAACGATTTTAAAGTAACTTAATCGGTTCTAGAACAAAAGTGAAGAATATTTATTGGAATACAAACATACCTAGCAACCAACATGATAAAAATCCCAAAGTCCAGCATTCGGTAAAAATCTTCCAGGCATGAAAAGAATCAGGAAACTGTGACCCACAGGAGGAGAAAAATGAATCAAAACTGTTTCAGAATAGCACAGATGTTAGAATTACCAGCTAGGACATGAACACAATTATTGTAGCTATTCTACATATTCAAAAAGTTAAGGAGTGACATGCAAGATATTTAAAAAAAGACCTAAATTCAACTGCTAGAGATGAAAATTATAATGTATGAGTTTTTTAAAAAATGCAGCAAATGGGATTAATAGCAGAATAAGACATTGCAGAAGCAATAGCAATAGAAACTATGCAAAATACAGAAGAAAAGAGAAAAAAAATCATGAACAGAGCATCAGTGACTTATGGGACAGCTTCAAGTTCCACGTACATATAAGGCCTAATATATGTGTCCTGTGAGTCCCTGATGAAGAGGAAAAACAGGGCTTCACAGAAAATATTTGAAGCAATAATGGTCAAAAACTTCCAAATTTCATAAAAACTATAAATTGATAGGGCCAAGAGAAGCTCAATAAGCCTCAAGTGCTACTTTAATGGAAAAGAAGAGAGAACGCAGAAGTAAACCCATGCATTTGTGCTTTGATAAAGGTTCCAAGGTAATGCAATGGGGAAAGAATTGGGTTCCACTTTCCTCCCAGACTTCCCCAGAGGAGACCTGTGTTCATTCACCAGAGAATGTTATACTGGGGAGTGGGATAAACCCTAAAACTACATAGAACTTTGGACCTTGTTTCTGAATAAATACTCATTTCAAGGGATCCAGCACATCATTGTTTGCTGTCCATCCAAGTAGAGGTTTTATGGGGAGGATGATAGAAATTTGGCTAAAATTTGCTTCATTAAAAGCATAGTGGGATTTCAAACCCATTCAAGTGATTATTTCTCAACTTACTGTATAGTTTAAATATTTGTCTTTATTAATTGGAGAAAAAAGATTACTCACTGGTTCTGTTTTCCTTTTTTTTTTCTTTTTGTAACAGCTTTATTGAGAGAGAATTCATCCACTTAGAGTATATTCAATGGTCTTTAATATGTTAACAGAGATGGACATCTATCACCATAATCAACTTAGAAATATCTCATCAGCCCCAAAGAAGTCCGTACTCTTTATCTGTCCTCTCCAAATCCTCCCATCTTCCCTCCCTAGAAACCACTTATCTGCTTTCTGTCTATAGATTTGCCTATTCTGCACATTCATATAAACAGAGTAATAATACATGGTCTTTGGTGTCTGGCTTCTTTCACTTAGCAAAATGTTCTTAAGGTTCACCCATGTTGTAGCATGTGTTAATACTTCATCCCTTTTCATAGCCAAGTAGTATTCCATCGTGCGCATATACCACATTTGTTTATCTGTTATCGGTTGATGTATATATGGTTTCTTTCCATCTTTTGGCTATTATGAATAATGCTGCTATGAACATTTATGTCCAAGTTTTTGAGTGGATATACATTTTCATTATTGTTGCATATATTCCTAGGAGTGGAATTGCTGGATCAAATGGTGTGTTTGACTTTTTGGGAAACTGCCAGACTGTTTTTCAAAGTGGCTGCACCATGTTACATTCCCACCGATCGTGCATGAGGGTTCTAATTTCTCCACATCGTCACCAACGCTTCTTACTATCTCTTTTCTACTATAGCTATCCACCATATCGAGCCACTATAGTGGCTGTGAAGTCATATCTCAGCGTGCTTTTTATTTGCATTTCCCTGATGATTTATGATATTGAACATCTTTTCATGTGCTTTTTAGAAATGTCTGTACAGATCTCTTTTAATTTGGTTGTGTTTTTATTATTGGTATGTGAGCCACTAGCTCTTTGATCCATGATTAAGGACTATTGCTGTCAGAAGGGCCTTTGGAATTCCATTGGAGCTATTCTTTGTTCATATTGTAAACCAAAAAGCATTTCAATATCCCTGAGGAAATCACAGGGATTAGGACCATCATCAAATACTGGAAAGATGCATAGGCATAGTATCTTATTATATTTCCATTTAATTTTCTCATTTGGATTGTGCAAAATAGGTGGACCTTGCAGTACAACAGTGGACCGCATAGTCCTGTGTACCTCCAATGGGAGCTGACATTACACATATGCTCATATCTGTTGAGTGCCTGATACACTACTTTTGATCTTGTTAATACTTTTTACTTTATTCCAATAAGCAGGGAACAACAGAAGTTTGCTTTCACTTCGCAGATGTTTAACTCAGGAATATGTCAACCTCCCATTCTGTACTTCAGTTAAATCAATAGAAACCTTGGCTTTCTTAGTCTAGCATTTTGATAACACCATACTAATAGGACTTGGAAAGCAAGAATTTTTAGTACACTAGATGCCTTGGAAATAAGATAAGAAATCAATTTTTCAGTGAAATTTGTAGCATTCCAATAGCTTAAGACATCTTGGAATATTTCCTCCATAATGAGAAATCAACTGTGCTCTCTACCAAGAAGTTTGGTGGTCTTATTTGGATTTTGGAAGTAATATAAACTGTATTTGTGTTTGATGCTCAAGCCATTTACTGGGAAACATAAAAGTCTCTCTGTTTTAAGAGTTTGGAGCAAGAGAAATTTCTGGGAAGGTTTATACTATGAAATTCCACTTTTATGACCCAGTAGACTTAATGTTGTTTGAAGTGCTTGTGCCAGATCGTGATGTCGTGTATAGCCTGTGGCAAATCTCTACAGGAAAGTCACAGAAGACCCATATTTTTGGAAGAAAGCTATGCTGTCTTTTGCAAGTAGGTAAATATTCTTTCAAGAAACAGTTCCTAACTCATTTTAGTCAGCATGCAAATCTGGGCTCCATTGGTTTAGATGTCTTAGTACCAAAGCAAAGAATGCTTCTATCAGGAAACATAACAATGATACTATTAAATTAGAAAATCAAGAATACCACTTGGACATTTGTGGCCCAGATCCACCAGAAATTAAATCGATATTTTAACAGTCAAAGAACCCTGACCATCTGGAGTTCTAACCAAATGCAAGGGGATTATGGTAAGGAAGGATGGAAATCATAAATACAGCACATAATAATTTCAGAAATAAGAACTGTATCTGCCACCCATATTCCCTTCCTTAATAGCTGATGAATATATTTATATATTTTAACTAATTTCCCTTAACTTTCTTTTGCATTTATCCTTCTATTAGATACTTAGGTGAATATTATGATGGAGTTACTTTGATAATCCTACAATGCCAATGAATGGCCAGAGATCCTCCACTCAGAACTGAATCAAGTAATTCATAGGAATTTGAGTGGAATTCTTCTAAGGGAGAGGCAAGAAGTTTACCGAAATGTGAGAGACAGTGGCATTATATAGGCAGCGGGCTGTTTTGTTATGTTTTTCTAATTTTCATGTAGATTTGGGAAGAAAGGTGTAAGTGGGTATGTTAGGCAGCAAAAAAGGAGTGACTATGGTAGGCATTTGACATACAGTATGTCTTCCAAATGGCACCTTGATCTTTCTTTCTGAATAATCTTCTGTTGTGTGTGACCATCAAAGGAGCTAGTGGCCAATTCCCACTGCAAAGGCAACTGGGGCCAGCCAGTGACATTCACTACCTAGGCAGCCAAGGAATGAACATTTGATGTGCAGTTAGTCCAAGAGCCTGGGGTCCTTAAATTTTGGAGCAAACCACTCAATGTTGTAAGAGATGACTGGAGGTCATCTCACAGTTGCTACAGCACGATGCCTCAGAGACCCTCTGTTCCTGCTGCCTGATCCCGTCTGTGTCTCCTGCTATCCAGTCTTTCAGAGATCCTGGGGCCTGACTATTTTCCAAGCCTAGTCCTCTAACCTTCAATCAATCTCAGGAGACTCAATATCTTTCCAATAAATTCTTTTAGCCTAGGTGATTTAGTTATTTTTTTATTTATTATAGCTATGTGTGCTGATTTATACAACACTCCACTCTTACATTGCTTTATTTATGGTTCTAAATTCAGATTCCTTAAGAGAGAGGAAACAATTGAGTTGGATAGCCACCATTCAGTAAGAAAGATCCCAGTAGGGTACATATGTCATGATATTCCAGCCTTCAGGCCACTCACCAGCATACACATTTGGTACTGTGGTCAAGGACCTAACCTAGTCTAACCTTTCTCTTTTGGGGAGTCACACACCATCAAGCAAAATGACCTATACGGACATCTATGAGAAAGGAGCTGTAACTCATGAATAGGGGCCCTTCATCGAGGTGCTCTGAACTTCTCAGAAAGGGACAATATCACTGGTTTGTATCTTGTGTGGCCTCATCAGGGCAATATAGAAATTTCTGAAGATTTTTGCTTTCTATGTCAGTGAATTCTAGCTGCAATAAAATCTTCACATGGTGCTCCTGAGAGCTTTCGCAAATGCTCACCAGGTGAACCGCAGCTAAAGTTCATTCCTATGTCTCCTTACCTTCTTAACCACTACGACTTATTATCTGCAGTTGCAAGAGCTCCAGTTCCAGCCCAGGGGGTACAGGTCACTGATCTCTGATTTTGTAGGGCACTGTGCAAAAGTACAAATTGTATTCTCTGGCCTGAAAAAGGAATGCAGGGTGTTTGAGAAGAGAGAAAGCAGGTTCTTTGTGAACTCAGAGAGCTTAGGCATGGAAAGAAAAAGCCTCGTGGAATGTTAATTGCTGCTGGTGATTATGACAATGAGATGGGTATTTTGTTCATTTTCAAAAGTGAAGGCTCAAAGTGTGATGACAAATATTGATGAAGCCCTTTTACTTTAATTGTGATTCTGGTTTCTAGACTACCTTGCCTGCTGCTAGTTGCCATTCACCTTCATTACAGTTTTTTGCAAATTAGGCAGACACTCTGTGGGAGTCTGGCATAGGTGCAGAAGGCAAATACTGCTTGAGAAAAATATATTATTAAATCTACAGGGTGTGCTGTTACAGGTATTGTGCCTCTAAACCACAGTCTGCATCTTTTATCCCTCCCGTGATGAATGCAGGCTCTCCCAAACATTAAAAACAGAGAAACTAAAATCCAATATTCACATCTCAGCATAACAAGAATAAAATGCTCTTTGGCAATTTGTCAGTGTTTGTTAAGTGTGACCTAGAAAAATGTAACCATGGCAGTGCCTTCTCATACATGTGCGGCAAGATGGGATCTCTTTCCTACCCCTTCTCTCAAACCCTCCTCCCACTCAGTCACTGATAAAACAGGGTGAGGGTGATCCAGTTAACATAACAACATGTAGGAAGTTGTCTGTTCCAGTGTATGGGGGGATCCTCTTTGATGGGTTTCCTCGGGAAGAACTTAAAGGACTTAAAGGCTGCCCCTGGCAATTCCTGGGACCCAAGGAGCCCAACAGAGCCCCTCCAGTGCCTTTGGAAATCTCAGAACTGACTAGCATATATTTCAGGACTTGATAGGAAGGGAGGGACATAAAAGAAAAAGGACACTGCCCAGGGAGAAGGGAGAGAACAACCAGAGTGAGAAGATACGCACAGGCCCATCTGAGATCCATTCTGCATGAACTGACAGGTGACTCCATGCAAAGACAAAACAAAATAATCACTCCAAAACCAATTTTACCCTTTCTTCTCTCCTTTGTATGTGTACTTAGGGAATGTCTTTTAGTAACGGAGCATATCTGCATGCCCTTCAAAGCAGTCATTAAGGGCATAACTAAAGGGTCACCTGTGCTATGCTCTTTTTTTCTGTCAATTTCCTATTAGGGAAGTTGAGTGTAACATATTGCAACGTGGCCCTTTAAGAGCCACAAATACCCATATACTAGGTGGGTTCTTTCACGCTGCAAAGCATACACAGGCACCAGGAGGTTACCACTCAGTAGATAGGGATACATTCTATGGAAATATCATGTATTAAAGAGGAAGAATTCACTCTCAGAGGCTACTTTCCAGGCAGCCCAGAGAATCAGAGCACTGCTCATCACCATTCAAAATACAAGTAACTCAAGAAGCTGAATGGTCATTATGGTGGCCCCAATGCAATTCTAGTAGTTGTTCCCTCAGAAGGGAGCAATTGTTGCTTTTACTTCAGGGCCATGTCAGAGACATGGCTACTCTTACTCTTAGTTTCTACTGTTTAAGTTGCTATTGGCTTTAATGGTATAAGCGGGGATGGTGAAAAAAATCAAACTCACAGTACATTTCAGAGGAAGATCCAACGGGGATTAAGGGAAGAAGGATCCAGTAGTCATGTGTCTGCCTGGTCTGTCCTCTCTCCTATCACTTCCCCATAGAGTACTTAGCTGTCTCTTTCCTCTCCCTCTCTCATCATTGCATGGGAAACCCATTTCTGAACCCGATACCAAAGCCCAGAGACACACCTGTAGCCGTCTTTCTAACAAAGCCGTTCTGCTACTATGTGAATGTTTGTGTTCTCTCAAAATTCAAATGTCAAAATTCTAATCCACAAGGTATTTGAAGTAGGGCCTTTGAAGATGATTAGGTCATGAGGGTGGAGACCTCATGAGTGGGATTTGTGCCCTCATAAAAGAGACCCTAGAGAGCTGCCTTGCCCCTTGCACCACGAGGACACAAAGATAAGGCACTGATATCTATGCAGTAGGATAAGGGCCCTTACCAGACACTGAATCCGCCTTGATCTTGGACTTCTCAGCCTTCCAGACAGTGAGAAATGAATCTCTATTATTTGTAAGCTACTCAGTTTATGGCATTTGTCATAGCAGGCAAAATGGACTAAGATGCATTCCCACAAGGAAATCCTTAAGCCATTTCATTTAATTTTCACAAAAACTCTATAAATCAGATACAATTATTATTGCCATTTCTGCGATTGGAAAACTCAACCTGAGCAAGATTAAGTAACTTGCTCAAGGTCACATGCTAGAAAGTAGTAGAAATTAGATTAAAACTCAAGTCGATCTGATATGCAGAAGATAGACCTTAGTAATTTACAAATCAGCCTAATATTCTACCTCTGACAATGAAATCAATAAATGTTTTTATGAGTGGAATAGCATCACAGCCATCCTGTGTCATGACTCATCTCTACCCTCCGACACATACAACCTAGGACTTCATAGCAAAGGGTGTCCCTCCTGTGTCTCTGAACTGTTATTTAACAATCCAGTAGCAATTGATCATCCATCATGCCACTGAAAACTTTCTTAAATCTATTGAAAAATTCAATAGATAGATTTCACACAAATACTGAAACAAAAAGGCTATAGACATATTTGGGAAACCAGAAAAGCACTAAAATAAACAATAGAGTCCCCAAGAAATACAATTTTCCAATCCACATAACCTGATCTGTCACCTTTTGGTAAAATAAAATTACATATTTCTTATGGTTCATGAAGCTTTCCTCTCCTTTTGAGTCTCAACAGCAACTGACAAGCCAAAGCAAACTCAGTGAAAAGTTTACCACTTCATTTTTCACATCCTTGAACAACTTCTAAACTAAAAAAAAAAAGAAAAGAAAAAAAATCAGATATTTAACATGCTCATGGTGTCAACCACAAAACACAAATAATTCATAGACATCGTTGATTCATGGAACCAGTTTTTTGTCTTGTATTCCAGACATTTGATGCTCCTTATCTTAAAGGATATATGAATTTTAGATACATTTTAGATTATAAATGTTTCTATTTATACTTATGAGAATGCCTATATTATGCTCAGTATTGTAATAAATAATTTACTTATATTGTTTAACACAATAAAGCTAAATTGAGGGTGAATTTTCACTTCAGATAAGCTCCCTTTTATTGAAAACTTCGTAACATCTTACAGTTTATTAGCCCTTCAAAAATAATTCAATGTAAATCGTATGTTTTAAGGAACATATAATATATAACATATATATAAAGGATACTACAAAGTTTGTGTGTGTATGTAGTATATATAATTTTAGCTTGTGTCTACACTGCATGAAGCAAATATAGATTTTTCCACAATTGTTTGTAGGTTTCTGAGTTTAGTGAAAAGGAACAAGCATATCACAATTTAGGCCTGGAGGCTCAAACATGAGAAGATCATATTTTTTAATCTTTTACACAAGTTTTTTGGCATTTAACATGGCCCAGGCACTGTGCTAGGCTCAGAGGATGAAAGATTGAAGCAGATGTAGTCCATGTCCACAAGTATTGTCTAGCAAAGACACAGGTGGGTCTTAAACTCAGCTTTCATTTCTTCAGAGGGTGTTCAAGAATTCTCAGTTCAGTTGGCTACCATAGTGATACTCAGACCTAATTTCTTCAGAATTCAGATGCTATAATCAAGAATGAGCCTTCAATCCTCTCTTGGCAGCAGAGATCCACATCACACTGACCCCAATTCTTTGTACTGTCGTATCCCATGGGGATAAAGTGCAGAAAGGGTTGTTTGGAGGGATGTCCCTTGAGCCCATATGCCCAAGGAAGCTAGGCCCAGCAGGAAAGCCAGCCCAGTACCTAAGAAGCAGGGACTTTGTTCAGGCGGAGGGAGGAGAAAGAAAGCCTAGAAATCTTTATGTGGTTTCTGTTTACCTGTAGGGACAACGACAAAATAGCACAATGCCTAAAGTAAAATGTGTCTAGAAAGATCCTCATACTCAAGTTTGACACATTTGACATAAGATCTACATATATAACTTTCCTGTTTTCATTTAAGTAACTTGGAATTTTTAATTTTAAAAATATCAGTTTCACTAGAGTGGAATCAAAAGATTTGACTTATACTGGTTTTCAACATTATTTGAAATGAAAACCGAAGTCAGAGTTTTCAACCTTAAATACATGTTAGGTCAGACAGTAAGTGTGTTTAAGGAATCCAAGTGCTCCACTTAAAAGTCATCTTGGGTTTTAGAATCAGAAGCCCAAAATCGGGCTTTGTGACTCTTGTAGAGTATTCATAGCTCAAACGCCATATCCATCTTGCAGGGCTATTGTAAGGATTAAAGGTTGTTTTCATAATGAATTTACCACATAGTCAATGCTCAACAAAAATGATAGCTATTATATTAAAAGGCGTTCAAGTCTGGGAATTCTGCAAACTCACATGTGGCTTTCATTTCAACCCTTAAAGTTCCAACTATTTAACTTATTTAACCTAATTCCCCAAATGCAGTGTAAGCACATTTTTCTCTCATATTTAGTAAAAATGAAATCACTTTAACACACTGACCTCTGTGTGGATGAGAAATTTGACTTCAGCTTTCATTTTCAAATCCAAGTCCTTCACATTCCGAATGACGAAAAAGACAAGCACAAGTTAGATCTTTTGGATCCCCTAGATTTAGTGTGACTGATATCTATTTTTTTAAATTCTTTAAAATTCTGCACCATTTAAATGAAAAAAAAAAAAAGAGAAGTCGTATATGCAGGTTTTATGTCACGTGTTTGTCAAACTCCAACAAAGAAGAATAGAGGGCCATAGTTCTTAACTCTAGGAATTTTATATCTTTGGAATTTCCAGTTGGATTTACAGAGAATCATATTCCAATCCTGTTGTTTCTACGAAGATGCTTACTTGCCACTTGATCCAACTTGTCTTCTGAAATAAGTAATAGAGGCCATTAGAAATTCATGAACAAACTGTGCCTTAAATTTGTTCCCCTGTGAATTTAATTTGAGAAATTAATGAGCTCTGCTGAGACATTTTCTTGGTGAGTTAATGGAAAATTATGTAATTTTATTTAGCTAGATCAGGAGTTCCAAGCTCTGCCCTAATAGGGCATCTGTCCTGACCTGGGCACCGAAGACCCAACTCCCAAAGTTCCTTCTGGAATTTCTGAGAATAACATGCCACCTAAGTTTGAGTCGGAGGTAGGTGAGAAGTGTGATAGGTTTCTCACGGGGAGAGTGGGAATCAGAGACCAACACTCAAACAGGGACTTGGGAAGGGTCGCCACCCCCTGCTGCGAAGTGGGTGCAGTAGGAGGATGAGGGAAAGATTTCTGGTTTTTGTTCGTAGGTTTCTAGGAATTGAGTCACTGTGAGGAATTCTCAGGCAGTCTGATTAATAAGAAATATCCAGAATTGCAGGGTTGGTGGAAAGCCTGTGATTAAGACTCTGCTTCTAGATGAACTGAATGCCCCACTGAATTGTGTCTCTTGTGAGTAGAAGAGAGCTGTGGGCTCAAATGAATGAGTGGGAATTTTTTCCAGAAGATTCCTAAGGCTCTTCTGCTTAAATGTACACTGCTGGTATCGCTGTCAGTGCTTTGAAGGCTGAGAGACACCAAGGTTCCTTCATTAGCATAAATTGGACCACAGATCTAAAGACCTGTGTGTTGTTCATCTCTTTGCACATCTCTGCCACCTACCTGTTTGAATTCCTTTAAGCCTCACAACAATCATAGGGGCTATTAATATCTTCATCAATGATAAGGAAAGTGAAGCTCCTAGAGGATGGACATCTTATCCCAGGTCAGATATCCAACATGCGGAGGCTCTAGAGTGAGACTCCCACAAGTCTACTAAAACAGAGGAATGTTGAGCTGAGATCAGATTTATTTGGGAATAAACATAGCTTGCTTTTCAACTACCCCATACTGTAGACAATCAATTTTAAAATCTATAAATGGATTAACAATTTCTTGAGGTTCTAAATTAAAATAATAACAACTCAATAATAAATGTTAAAAAGGGAGGAAATATTAAAAACCTAAGCTGACTAGAGCCGCTCCTACTTTCCCAGGAGAGGATGGCATAATTCACATCAAATGAGAAATGAATCTTTATGTTGCTCTCTTCCCCTCCTAGTGTAGATGGTCTATTGTTCAGCAGAACACAATAGTGAGGCTTCAATATGCAAAGGACGAAAGACTCCTTTGCTGGTAGAGTTTGAGAAAGTTGCATCTATCTGAACAGCAAGTGACATGAGCAGGCTGTATCTTCCAGCTTTAGGGAGTTGGAGAGAGAAAAGGAGAGGAGAGAGCGAACTGACTACTATGGCCATAGCCTACAGCCTATTTAGTATAAAGGGTCTAGAAACATTTTTTAAAAGGGAAGACTAAGACTTAATTTTTTTTTTTTTTGCATTTCTGTAGCTCAAAACATGTTTTTGTCCTAAATCTTTAGTAAAAATCAGCTGTATACAAAATATCTTGCGTGAGTAATTTTTGGGGGGAAACTGAGGAAAGGGCTGATTTCCATGTCTGCATTGTCATGAAGAAGAGAAAGGGGGGCCGTGAGAAGGGAGGTGTGGGGAAGTCCAGTACCCTGCAGGAGCTGGAAGCCACAGCCAGAAACCACAGGAGAATGGGAGCCCTGGGGAGGGGGCGTCACTAACTCCTGGTCTTTACAGGGCAGCCCCCTGATAACGGGGACGGCATGGAAGAGTTTGGGTCATCATCAGTCACTTTCCATTTGCTTAATCAAACCTACTGAAGTCATTTTTGAGGACTGTTTATTTAGATGAATCAATACCTATGTTGATGTCCCCAAGCCAGTGAAAAACTATTGGGTGGGCTCTTCCTTGGAAACTTTTAGAAAGACCTAAAGGAGGGCTGGTCTGAAACTCTATGCTGTCAAGCGTGAGCCAAGCTCCGGGACTCTTGCAGCTGCTCAAAACCACGTGCAGCAACCATTGAGGTGGTTACGGTTTTCAGAGTGTCTGTATTTTCTTCCTTAGAAGGAAATGGGAGACAATACATCTCAAGGAGAATAGAAAAGGAGCTGTTGCATCCCCTGTGTCAGTTTGTCTCCCACATCAACCCAACACACCCAGGCAAAAAAAAAAAAAACAAAACCAGCACTTAATTTGCTCCCCTGCAAGCTTCCACCCTAACAAAAACATCTAAATATCTAGAGAAGAGTAAACTCCAGGTGAAAGGTGCAGCAGCCTGCATGACAAGGCAGAGAATGTTGCCAGTCAGCTGCCAAATCCTTTCTGTGACCCACGAAGCCCGAGGTGGGGGCACATCCACGGGTGGTAGTAAATGCCACGAGGTTCTGGCTTCCTGGCCACCGGGATGGTGGGAAGCACGTATATCCCCCAACAGGGTTTGGTCTGGGTGAGGAGATCTGTTAACCCATCCCACGGAGTGGTCTGGATGCTTGAAATTGGCAGCACTTTGAAAACATAGACTCTCTTACTCATATTTATATCACCGGAACCTCTCTTACAGCAAATGATAACCATCCGCGATTGATAGTTTTATACGAATAGTAAGCATTCATTAAGCTAGTTTATTATGTGGTGCTAAGTTCTTTAGGTAGAATTATGTGATTTAATTCTCACAAAACTGCTGTGAAGTAGATTGTATAATCCCCATTTTGTAGATGATAACAAAGAGGCTTAGAAAAATTAAGGGAATTTTCCCATGGTCTCAGAACATCTAAATGGTGAAGTCAGGATATGAACTCAGGGACTTCGACTTCCTCTAATTGTTGAATTTAATTGACCAGGAGGATAGATGTATAAATCAAGAGGTGACCTGGGATAAATCTACATTCCTGAATCTCTTGCTTATTAATCATCTGTTTTTTCTTCCATTGCTTTCTAACAACCCACTATATACTACTCTCCCTGCTCAAGTCTGCCTGACCTTGAGTACTTATCAGGTGGGTAGTGCCTCAATTCATTGCATTCTCTTTTATGTTGCATGTATGATAGAGTGACTTGAAACTTGGTCCTTAAAATGCTAGGCACAAACTGTTAAAATGGAGTTCTTGTAAAATAAAACCAGAGATCAAAGCTGGAAATAGCTTACGTTTATTTGGATTTCACCAGGGGAACATTAGCTCTTTATGACATTTGAAAGATGATGCTTTTTATGATCTTTCTATAATAGGTTTACCAAAGCACTCTGTCTTATTTAAATTCCAATGATCCTAAAGAAAAAAAATGTGCATCCTAAGTTCTCTTGCAGTCGATGGACTTTAATCATTCATGACTTTAAAAATTTGTTCAGTAGAAATGAAATATATTAATAGTTTGACTGGGTTCTATAAGAAAAATCTGGAAGTTTGTTCTTTGAGTCACTATTTAAATGGCAGTGTAAAGTAAATGGCTAGATATGTCGCATATGCAAATGCTGTTTTCTACATCTACTGGGAGCGATTTGATTAAATTATTCTCTCGCTATGCTTGGATACTCCTAGTATGACTAATTAACAACAACAATGACCAGCCTAAATTAAGTACTTTACTTTTTTGAAGTATTTCCTTCTTTGCAATAGCTTAATGGAATTAAAATAAGAAAAGAAAAAACATGTTGACTAGTCAAAAGCATAACTTGCTTATGGTCGTCCCCTGCAGTACGGACTGGGAATGAATGGACAAAGAGGACATGGACGTGAATCCCTCTTCCTTTACGTCCAAGGGGAGATGTCCAAGGGGAGTGCTTAGCCTCTCAATGTTTAATTAAAGCTAACCGTATGCAGATACGATTAGGAGGCATTCGTTATTATCATTAAGGATCTAATGTTAATTCAAGTATCCAAAACATTCCAGCTAGGGTACGGCTCACTGAAGCTTTAAACACAGAACACAGCGGACGAGGTTTGCGGTGCTTTGTGCATCTAAAATTGAATAACGGAGAGAAGAAGGATGAAGATCTGCGTCAGGGCTGAACACAGGCTCCCCTGCTGAGTGGAAGGGGCGCTTCTCTATGTCTGACTATCAGGGAAGGACAACACGGAGCAATTGCCTATCGGCTCCCCCCGGGCCAGTGTTCTTCAAACCATGTTCCACAGAGCCCCGAATGAGGATTATCTACAGAGACAATTCAGTAACTCATCCTGGGCCCTGGTCCTAGAAGGAGGTCTCCAAGAATACTTGGGACCTCCTCAGGGGTGGTTCAGAGAGAGGCTGAGTGAACAGAGCTCTGGCTCTAACTAGTTTCTAACAGAGCAAGTCTATCTTACTTGCTTTTGAGTGGTATTCACTAATGATTTCATTTTTAAAAAGAGTTACTAACATGTTACAGTAGTGACTGGCTCTTTTTTCCTTTAGTCTTTCAGGTCTCAACTTGACTATCATCTCTTTGGAGAGGTTTTTTCTGGCCTTCCTCCCCACCCAAGATGTCCTTTCCCTTACAACCCTCTTTATTGCCTTCCTACCTCTCACCAAAAATATAATTGGTTTTGGTTGTTCCTTTGCATACTTTTTGAATTGTCTGTCTCCAGTGTAGACATGTAAGCTCCGCTAGAACAGGTATTTTATTTTCCTTGATTTGGGCCATGTCCCCTGCACCTTCCATCATGCCTGACACATAGTAAGTGCTCAGTAAATTTGCCATGAAGAGCTGAATGAAAAACTAAATGACTGGGCAAATGTGGTCACAGCCATCTTCACCGTGAAATTCAGGCATGCTTGATTATATCTGGAGACCAGAAAGGAGAATTCATTGCTCCCCAATGACCTATTGGTACACAGGGAGCATTCTGGGCAAGAACCAGTGTAAAAGGAAAATAAAGTCAAGGTACTGATATTTGGTTCCATTTTTTCCCCATTTAAACACTTTTCTGTGTATGGGTCTACTTTCTGTAAGATGCTAGGATATGTGCACACACATGCCACTTGAAAGTCATAATTTTAAAGATAGTCAAACCAACACATTTTATTCAGATTATCTGTACAGCCTGGGGTGCAATTATTATAAAACATTGTGGAGTAAGCTTGATAAATTCTAGAGAGTGGGAAAATATATTTGCTAGAAACCAATGGGATTGTCTGTCCTGCTGCAGGAGTGGCTGCTGTGGTTTTATGTCTACAGCAGGTCAAAGTGAAATAAAGGAAGCAAGAGTCTCCTTCTGGAGGCCCCCTTCTTATCCCTTCTTGTTACTTCCTTGTCACCAGGGACTCTGGTCTCAGAAAAGAAAGAGACCCTCAAAGATCTCTAGTGGCTTGTGATTTTGTGTGGAAATTTATGATCCTTATCTTAGAGGCATTGACAATGGCATGGGAAAAAAAAGGGGGGGGACAAAAAGAGGATAGTGAGGAGACTGTAATTTATAAACTTATAAATTAAACAGAGTCTGCTTGAGAACGACCCTGCCAGTTCAGGCTTGGCTGGCCCCTTCCAAGTATTTCTCTCTGACAGTCACTCTTTTCCTTTAATTAAAAAAAAAAAAAGGTTTTTATTTTCTTATCAAAAATGCATGACTGTGGCTTTTTCAACAGGGATTGAACCCTTCATTGTCATTATTATTTTCTTCAACACACCTAGCATTTACAAGTCTTTTTAGGTCTTTGAGCATCTTCAAGTAATTAAATAATCTATTGGATCAGCAAAGATAAGTGGAAACTGACCTTAATGTCTGATTAATTTCCAAACTAACCATGAAAGATTTTGAGAATCAAGGGCCTGAATTAACCCATGGGAAGCCAAATAGTGCTTTTTAAATCCCACCAATAAATGAGAGTTATGGATAATTGATCACCTCAACTGTTAATTGTTTGTATGTGAATGCTGTCTAACCTCAGAGTTTCTATCCTCCTAGGTAATCAGTCTGGTGTTTATGGGGTGGTGGTAATGGCAGCCTGACAGAAAGGCAAATAAAGCTTCCATTCCACCCCACGGTATGAGGCCACTTATCATATCAAAGTAAAAGCACTAGTAGCTAGGACTCAGGCTTCAATTTGTTAAAACAAAACAAAACAAAACAAACCACCACCAACCAGTGAACCAAGAGGGCCAAGTGTTAAACACAGGGGAATGTTAAGAAATGGAAGTAGGCGTATGGTGCTAAATGAAATCTTCATATAGAAAAATAGAAAATGCATCTAATAAGGTGAGTGGCTTATAACATGCCCTGCAGGAAATATTTCCCGTGTAAATGTTTCCCTGACTGGATTATACTTTTCAAGATAAAGGATATTATCTCTATGCAAAGAAAAGTGCACAGCAAATGAAAGACAATAATAAAAATGTTAAGATAACGAAGCACAGTCTGAGTTATCCTGGCATTGGAGAGCTGGATGATTATCCAGGGACTCAAAAATTCCAAACCCCTTCCTACAATTTCTGAGAATTCCCAGGAGGTCATGTCCATATAGTCTTTCTGCCTCAGCCCCTACACTCTTGTATTGTGTTCTTACGTCATCTCCTGGGAAGCTCAGTTCTGTCACCATTGGCAAAAAAATCTCAGGTGAATCATTTGGTGAGATCGGCTGATATCAGCGGAGCCTTGTCGAACCCTAATGACTTTCTCAATGCCCCTTCATTTCTCCCTTTCTCTGCACTTGCTGTTCACTTTAGGATTGAAAATGAGAAAATGCCTCATCAGATAAGGTTAGTGATTATATTTTGTGGCAAATTATGTGAGTATTTAAGTTAAAAGTAAGTAAGAAATAAATAAAAAAGTGGATTATGCTTTCCCTGAGAGGAATTCCAGTGGGTAAAAAACCATTGTCTCCCCCTCATCACAGTGGTGATACAAAATATATCCAGAATCCTATACACCGATTCACACAGCGGTCTGTTATAAATGAATCTTTATAAAACTCAAATTAATTTTTGTACTCTCAGACATTCTTTAACAACACTTTTATTAATGAATTCCCTTATTCAGTGACTATTTAAAGCCTATGTAAAGTGGTTGTGGAAGAAAATCGCCCTTTCTTCTCGTGTCCGTTACTAGAACCACAAATGTATGAGATTGTCCATTTCCCCGCACTTACCAGCACTGGAAAATATTATTTGAAAACATTTTGAAAATTTTACGGAGGAAAACTATAAACTATAGTGGTTTTAATTTGTGTATCTTTGAGTCCTGGTGATGTTAAACCTTCTCTGAAAATTATGCTTTTTGGCTATTTCTGTTTCTTTCTATATGAATCACTTGTTCACACTCTTTGTCAATTTTTAATTAGAGTGCCCACATTTTTATTGTTGATTTATAACAATTCAAGATCTATAAATAGTATTTTTATGTCCTATTTTGCAAACAAATTTTTTTCAGTTTACTGTTTGCTTTTGAATTTTGATTTTATTTCTTTTGGATTGCTTCCTACAGAGATAAGTGAAAGAAGGTCTTTCTCATTCCAACATCATGTAAATATTTAGTTATTAATATATTTGCTCCTAATAGTTTCATTTTTTTATGTTTAAACCTTTGATGAATATGAAATGATCTCTGGGATTTGATTTGAAGTAAGTATCTAATTTTGCTTCCCTAAGTGCTTAGCTGTTTATTCTAACACTATTTGTTGAAAAATCCATCCACGTTTTGCCTTCTGATATCATTATAACAATACTTTCTGTTGACAAATGGAGCCATCTTTTCACTAGTGATAATTATTTTTCAATCTTTAGCTTATTTTAATTAATTTTTATTTTCATAAAGTAATAGGAATATATGGTTACAAAATCAAATAGCAGTAAGTGGCATAAAATATGAATAATGTTTCCATATTCTAGCCTCCATTCCTGCTGGAGATAAATACCACCAACTCCTTTAGCAATTTTTAAGTCTTTTTCCATCCCTCCTTATCCCAGTTATTTTGAAGCCTATATATTTGGATTCTACCACCTACCTGTTCCACTTCCTTGATATAATTATCAAATAATCTCAAGCCACTCCTCTATCAGTGAAGATTTTAGCACGTTGAGTATTGTCTTTCTCTCCACCACTCTACCTCCCAACATTCTTAATGATTGCAGTACCTACACAGATAACGTACATATGCTCTAGACTTCCAATTTTTTGATATCTCCCATCAATGCTCCATTCTAACTCAGCCACACACTTCCATGGTTACGTCCTAGACTTCGGTCATTACCAATAATGGTACTAACTCCAAAATCTCATTGTCAAGTCACTTAACTCTCTCATCACCACCTCCTATAATGTCTATCAGTAGGGAAATGATCAAAACAAACAAACAAGAAAACCTAGTACCTTACATCCTACTGTAGTGTGTACAACAAACTTCAAAAAGATTGACACAGATATTATTACACCAAAAATGAATAACATCTCCAGGCATACTATTGAGTAGAAGTATAAAGTGACCAGAAAATAGGCACAGTATGAAACTATCTATGAAAAAAGGAGAAAATTCATAACATTAAACTATATCAATCTATGTCTAGATATAATTATATACAGTGATCTCTGTCTCTATTTATGCCCATATATTCACATCTCACTATATCTATAGTATAGAATGGTATACTATAAAAATATACAGCATAAAAATTTCTGGACAGAGACAGACATAGATAGATAGTTACCTGTAGCTATCTGTAGCTGTCTCCCTATATCATCTGTATCTATGTATATCTAAGTATAGTATAGTTTATACTATAAATTTTCTCCTTTTTTATAAAAATTAAACTATTTATAATGGATGCATTTTATGGTCACTTTGTATTTTCACATAATAATATATCTTGGAGATTTTCCCATATTGGTGTACAAATGGCTGTTGTTTTAATGTTTATAGTGTACTCTATAGTAAACATATAATATACTGGGCTTTATTTTATTTTATTTTTTTGTTTTGATCATTTTCTTATTGATAGACAGGATAGGAAGTGATAATAAGAGATTGAGTGAATTGAAAATGAGATGTTGGAGGTGGAACCATTATTGGTAATGACAAGTCTACACATATATATTTATCTCTACCTCTATATCAATATCTACATATTCATAAGCATGGAAAATAGTCTGGAAGGCTTCACAATAAACTGATAATTATCTCTGGCAAGAGGAGTGTGATCCTCCCCTTGATGATCAAGAATAAAGCCAATTTCCATAACATATGGTTTTTAATCATTAGATTATATATTTGTGTATTATTTCTATAATTAAAAATAAAAGTAAATACTTTTTATTTACATTCTGTCTTTCCCCTCAAAATTGTAATCAAATATTGATTGATAGTACATTTGATTTATGGGCTAACTAAACAAGAAGAACAGATATTATTACAATATTAAGTACTTCCATTCAGGAATGTGTTATTTCTCTCCATTTATGTATGGGTTTCTTTATGTCCTTCAGTAAATTTGTGAGCTTTAATTATATAATGCATCCTGCATATTCTTATTGGGTTTATTCTTACATATGTTAAATGTCAATTGTCATTGCTAAGGGTCTCTATTCCCCATGATATTTTTAACAGGTCACTTACTACAGTAAATCTATTAATAACTGTTTTATAATCAGAGCTCTTTTAAGTTCTAATAATTTTTGGTTGAATCAATTTGTCAAAAGAGATAATCATATCATCTCCTTATAGCCTATCATGATCATTTAACCTCTCTACTACTCAGTTTCTCCTAATCTTGAAAGATGGGTAAATTGAAGGACCCACCCATAGGTCTGTTGTAATGATTAAGTGAGTTTATATCTGTACTCCACTGAAACCTGTGCCCAGCACATAGCAAACACTATGTGAGTGTTAGATGTTGTTGTTTCTTTGGTGTTACTATTGTATTCTTGCTGAGATTCAGCATCCAGCACATTTCTCAGTCTTCTTTCTTCAGGATCAAAATGTGCCATCTCATATTATTCTTTTGTTGATTCTTTTATCCAGTTCATTTTGTTCCAACCAAAATTTGTTGGGATGGTTTTGCCAAGACAGGAGTCCCTTCACTACACCCAAGCAGCCATTTCCTTGGCAAGCATCAAATCACCAGCTTATGGGTTCTTCTCTCATTTGTGTCTTTCTTGCACCGCATCTCACATGAATTCCTCAATGTCCCTGAGTGTAGATGGTACTCTTTCACTGTTGCCAGGGTCCATTTGTACTTCTCCCCTATGCTATTATTTTGGTTACTTCAATTGGCATTTGTAAGAGCTGAGTAATTAAATTACATGTCATCATTCTCATCCTGGACCAAAAATTACCTCTCTTCTTTTTACTTCCTAACTCCTGACTTGGCTCCATTCATAGACACTGTCTTCCTAATCACCCTAACTACCTACTGTTGCACTTGTACATCTATGGGCCCTCTCTTCCACCTCCCCTTTCCCTCTTCATGAATAATAGGTAAGGATGCTTAACAATTTCAGACATTTTCTATTCAGAAAGGGTTATATGCAAGCACTGTCAGAAGCACACTCAACGTAAAGATTCTAATTAACACCCAAGTGGAAATCTCTTGCATGTCTAGTTCTATGCCAAGAGAAATCAATCAGTGGTTGGTGCAGGAAATCGGAAGGATCAGTCTGAAACCAAACTCTGTCTCCTTCTCCAGCTATAATAACTCCTTGTATCTCTGTGAGTTGTGCTTCGCTAAAATTAAATTTTAGTAGCTATAAGCAATAAGTATTTAATTCATATCTATAAAAGAAAAAGAGAGCAATTTATCATTGATAAAATATATTTTCCTCATAATCCTTCACTGACATTGCTAATGAATTACTTTGGACTAAAATTTTTTTTAAAAAAATCACTTTCAAAGAATCACTACTACATTAGAATGAAGCATTTGCTCCACTGAGTAACTCAGTAGAAGAATTACTTGAGATCTATAACATCAAGCCACTGGGGAAGAAATTTCACACATTATTCAAGTTGTCAAGCATCATAACTGAAAAGGTAAATTTGTGCAGGGATCAAATCAAAAGTCACACAAAGGCCTCTATTTGATACACTAGATAGGAAACCACGTGGTTTCCAAATATCTAAGTCTCTTGGCCCCCAGAGGAATAGGAAATTTGGATTGTTCTAGGATTCAAAATTCCCTAGCACTGAGTTAAAACATACTTGGAAGAGACTTGTAAAAAATGTGTTTGGTCTAGAAATGTTACTTAAAAACAAAGTGACATTTGGCTTATAAAGTTTGCCAAAGGCAAAGGACCTTTTAAGCAGTTGTTTTCTTTCTTTGTCTTCTTCCCCTGCTATTGCTGCATTCAGTAAGAAAATTCTTCTCATCTGCTAGTAGCTTCCCACATTTCATTGTGTTAGGACTTCTATGTCAGCTTAGAGTAGAGGAGGGCATCTTATCAAAAAAGCTTTTCCTCCTTATATATACTTGTTATGGCTATATCCACATCTATATCTATATATATTTCATGGTATACATAAATTTTAATCAATTATAACCATAAATGCTTTAGAATTGGGTTGAGTGGGCTCAGGTATCAGCTAGTCACAAATACCAGCCAAATCTGACCTCAGTTCAGAAGTTTCTAGATGATGGAGTTGACTTAGACTCTGAACTCCATCTGGCCATCTTTTTAGGCACTAACTAGAGAGATGTTCTGGGATTTGTAGAAATTCTGAAGGGTCTTCTGTGACTATGAAAAGCCCATAGAAGGTAGGTGGGAGAGCGAATGATAGAAAGCCGTGCTCTTTAAACCTTACTTACGATTAAAGGGAATTACACATTTACTGTTCACTGAAGAGAAACAAATGCCCCATTACACAAAAGGGATTACAGCCTGGAGGAGCATTTATACCTCTGAAATGAGGTTTGCTGTTTGCCTTGGAGTACGGGGCTGAGAGACATAGACTGCATTAAAAACAGAGCTCTATCTATGAACTGGAATCACAAAATGAATGCTATCTAGGGAAAATCATTCTTTAGAACCTCTGAGTAATAACTGAAACTAAAATCTTGATCCCAAGAAGAATTTCAGAATTTTGCCTCAAAGTGAATCTGAGAAAACAGTCATAGCATTTAAGAAGAGAGTCCTCTCCTGAATTTTTACTATTGCCCACTCTGCAGCAGCTTCAAACTATGATACAGAAAGAAAGGACAAGTCCAACTTCTCTGATGAACTGGGTGAGCAGTTGATGCTTTTTCTGAAAGGCAAGACTGACTTGTAGTTTGTAATTCCCAGGGTCTACTCTCTGAATTTGGTGTGAGTGTGTAGAGGTGCTTTGTAAATTTTCACTTGCATCCTTTATTTCATGAATAGATATTAACATACGTGTTCAGGAATAAGAAAAATGAAGCCAAGAGCATTTTTCTGTTTTATGACATAGGATGGATGTGTGTGTGTGTGTGTGTGTTTCACATCACAATTTGAAATGAATGGGAAAGTTCACAATCTATTTGCTATGCCCTACAATCTAAACCATCTTTAGAGTATGACCTTAAAGTTGACTGCTAAAGAAATTGTAAAAGAAATAAAGCAAAGGAAATCAAAATTGACAGGTGGGTAGGGTTCTAAAATATGATTTATTTAGTCAATCGATAAATAGATTTTGAGCACACTTATATGAAGGGACTATGTAAAACACTGTGAAGATGATGAGAAATCACACGTGGATTCTGTTTATGGTTCTTATTATCATCAGGCACATAATGCATATAAAAAACAATGTTTGCATATATGCAGATAACAATGCACATAAACAAATAATCATCATACAAAGCAGATGGTTATAAATGCCGTCAGAGAGATGTAAATAATACCTCTTAAGTTTCCAGAAGGAGGATTATCTATTGGGTGTAGAGGAAATAATCATAGAAGGGCCTTTAACCTGGGCCATGAGGAATGCATGGCATTTGACCTCATCCAGATAGAGCACATGAGGATAATATTCATTGGCTTTTTGCCCACTACTCTGTAATCTGAGGCCCAACTCAGGCCCAACTGTAAAACAGATGAAATTAGCTTTTTTCTTCTTCCTTAGCTTTTCTTTCTCTAGACTAACTAAATGATTTACTTGATAACTTGACAAACTAACTCATGCTAAAGCATTCTTGATTAATAAGGTAGAAATTCTACTTTTGCCAGCTACTTGTGCCTTAACATGCTCTAATTCTTATTGCTATAAAACAACTATTCATGATATAAATGACTATTTAGATATAAACTGGGATAAATCTGTGAAAATGTATTTTTCTTTTTCCATTTTGCCTTCTAACCCCCTTTCACTTGTAATTTAGTGCATAACATCCTGGATAGCCCCACACTTGCTAGCACTGCTTCCTTATGGCTGTTAAATTATATTAAATTTGTCCTAAAGCTGCCTCCATACATAGTAAACTGCAACCAAATTTAGTATGTAAACAAATTGCAAACTAACTTGTAACAGATAGCTGAATCTCAGCCAGTCACAGGCTGCCAGCTGATCAGACCCTATCCATACAAGACAAATACCTCATCACACAGGCCAAAGTAAGGCAAATGGTGAGCTGTAACCTATCAAGCTGTCTCCGTATGCCACTTCCTTTTTCTGTCTATAAATATTGCCCGCCAATATTGCTGTATGGAACTCTCTGAACCTCTTCTGGTTCTGAAGGTTTCCCAGTTCATGAATTGATCCTTGCTTAACACATTGACTGCCACACTAGAAAAAATTTTTTTCCTTGGGACCACAGCATTTTATTATGAAAATAGAATAAAAACTTCAAAACTAAAATGATCCTTTCTAATTTAATGAAAAATTTGTTATTTTTTCTTGTTTTCTGTGTGTGAGTTATATGCAACTTGAAAAATCATTCATGTGGCTCCCAAGGTAAAGAGATGTGTGAGCTACATAGGCTTTAAGAGGCCCCAGGCTCAAAACTAGCATGAGTTAAATACAACTTACACGGCTGTTAATGTGTTAAATAAATCCTTCTACATTTAATTTGTCTAGAATTTTTCTTCTAACAGTTTGTCATCAGAATTGGGATCCAAAGTAGACCTTTAGCAATTCCCAGGAGCACCAAGTAACCAAGCAAAGTACTCTCCAGGCTTATTGTGCCCATTGTTCTCATACAGAAACTGGGGTCAGAGGTAAGTTCTCTATAGGATTTGAACTCCACAAACTTGTGTTTTGAGCTCTTTTTATTTATTTGAGCATTTTTGATCTTGACTGGGTCCATAAGTGTCAAGAGAAATAGGTCTGAGTCCTGTAGGGAGATCTCAGGTATCTGACTAGGTCAGACAGAAACTGGTTGAGTTTATTAGATAGGTAAGGTACTAAAAGACAGGGAATTGTGAGTTCACCTGGATTAAAGAAGACTAGAAGTCCTCCATCTGGAACTCCAGCCACTTTCATGAATGATAACTAGGGACCTCAAACCTGGCTGAAACTTACTAAAGGTAACTTAGAGTTACAGGGACCACAGTGGGAAAACTTACAAAAGGCAAAAGGCATGTGACTTTACAGCTACAATAGCTATAGGGACAAAGAGGACCTCCTTGTATAATACCCATTTTAACAAAAACCAAGGGTTCCCAAACTTAAGAGCCTTGTGCCCTGAGATGTCTACTTTTATTGTAAATAGCCAGGCCACCAGAAAATAAATTTTCTACTTTTATACCAGCCATCTGATGGACCCCACTCTCTTTGGCCTGGACAGTTTTTCCATTAGAGGAAGACCTCAAAGGCTTCACTTCTGGGACAATAATCAATCAATCAATCTCTCAAAGAGAAAAAGAATATTTCTGTAGTGGGGGTTTCAAATCAAGTCCAAAAGGTCCCCATGTCTGCACCTGTCTAATTGACGCTTGTACACTTTCAGAAAAACCTTTGTCAGAATTAATCATCTCTGTTTCTCTACTTGATCCTGTTTCTTCCATGGAAACTCTCAGTTGACTGAAACCCCTCTTCTCAAACCCCTACTGACTATATGCTCGGCCTACTCTGTCTGTCTCTTTTTTGTTGTCATGATCTTTACTATACCCCTAATTTTTTTGGGAAAAAAAAAGATTGGGCTGTCATTCAATCTTGAGAACAGACAAAAGGATGAATCAGTCTCTGACTATAAAGCAAGGATAGAAGTATCCATGCTGAATCCAAGCATACAAAATGCTTGTATTATTATACCTGGCACATGGCACATCCAGGTACATAACATTGTCATGACAATCTATTTAATAAACAATGTTATGTACCTGAATTAGAGAAACAAAGCTGGTATTTAAAAGGATATAAATCCAGTGTTAAATGTGGACTGATGGAGAACCTGTATGGCTAACCGGTTCTTCCTGAGTCCTTAAAGCTTCCATTATGAAAAGCTCTGTACTTTGTAACTTATCATGGAGTAGATAAAATTATATAAATTATGAAAAAATACATGACTGTTCTAAAATTGCTACCAATGTTTGGTTTGTCAAACTCTTAATTCTGATAAGACAACGAAAACCTCAGGTGATACATTAGCCCCATAAGTGATCTTCCTCTCTGTTCCCTTTCCCTTAGCAGTGCCATATGTTTCCCAAGCTTTAACTCTTGGCTTTGAAAAACAGCCCTTCAAATCTAAGTTTGACTCCTACTTTCCTTTGCACTCCAGACTTGGAGTTTCAGTTATTCACAGCCCATTTCTCTCTGGGTTTTCTACCAGCAGTACAAACACAAACGTATGCTGAATCAAAATAATCATCTTCCCTGCAAAACCTGACATCTCCATTTCTGATAATGTCAATATCACACTCCAGTCTCTTGGTTTTTAAGTCATTTGTCCCTTCCTGCTGTCATATTCCATCTATAAACTTAATTGCTGTCAATTTTACCTCTGAATTCCCTCCATCATTTCTTTTCTCCTCTTCATCTTCCCTGCCTCCACCCTAGCTCAACACCAAGTCCTAGGAATAACAGACTCAAATCAAGAGGTTCTTTAAGAATCTCCACTTCCTAGCCCATCTTTCCCATAGCGTCATGGTGTCCTCCTCACTCACAAGCCTTCAATGGCAGCTTTACCTTTGAATGAAGGTCTAACTCCTCCTCACTGTTCTATTCTAGATCCCTCATAACATAGTGAACGTACCATTTTAGCTTTCTCTTGCTCTTCCTCTGTTTATTTTCTGTGCTCCCAGTGAAACATGACTGATGCCACGACTGCTCTTACTATTATCACTAACAACTACTGCTGCTGTGATTTATCTCTGATGTTACCACCACTACCACAATACCACTGTGTATCTTAATGGCGGACATTGATTGAATGCTCGAAGTGTGCCGAGCACTTTCATTCAGTGCAGTCACCAAATGCTCACTGACCACCTGCAAGGTGCTCTGTGCTACGGCAGGTAGCACAATAAAATAGATGGGGATTTGCCCCCCCCACACTCACGGTGCTTGCAGCTTCACACTTTTATCTGCTTTAACCCTTGCCATATCTTCTGGAGGTAGGTATTACCATAATCAACATTATTTTACAGGTGAGGAAACTGAGGCTAGGAGAATTTTAATAGCTCATGCAAGGACTTAGGAATAATAGGTGCAGCTTCCAGATCTCATGCCATCTACTCTGCCCTTTTCAACCTTGCTTCTCGTGCCCATTCACGGACACACATTCTCGAGAGTAGGGATTGTGTTGTATTCTTCTCTGCAGCCCATGTACCACCCAGCACAGTGAGTAGTGTCTTCATAGCTCAATACGTGGTTTGAGGTTAAACTGAATAGAGGTAAAAGGCCTAATGACATCACCCCCTAAAGGCCCCAATCTCCCAGTCAGGGTCTCTTCAAAAGGAGCAAGGGCTCCTCCAGGAGTGATCAATGTCTCCCTCACTGTCTAAAAGAGAAGACTGTCTACCTCACTCACAGCTTCAAATACAAGATTCCATTGGTTCATCTGTTCCTGTGCCTAAGAAGCAAGATTAATATCCATTTTAAATTCAACTAAGACAGCATTACTAAATCTCATGTTCATTCTTTTTTCAAATGTGCACTACTGCACTCTACTAATGTTCCATCATGTTCTGCCATAACGCATTAAGGGCAAGATTGGTGACATTTGTTTGGAATCAGACACCTGTTATCAATTTGGAGAGTGGCTTATATATCCTGCTTCAAAATGTCCAGAGGGCCAATGGAGATGAATGAGGCATGGTTAATGTCCTTGCTGCTTTGTACAGCTTCTTTTTACATAGAAAGCCACAGAGAAATACCCTGCTAAGTATAGTCTTAGCAAAACCATCATGGAAAGAATCATCTTAACACAGTCTGGCTTCTTTCATTGCCACCTGTCATAGGACTTTAGTGACATTTGCTTCCTTCTTTCAACTTTGCCACCACTGAAATTCCATAAATGGAGAGGCTGAGGGCGAGTTCTGACAGTAACGAATGACATGCAAAAGTCAATGATAATTTCAGAGCATTTCAAGAATGCAAAATACAGGGCAGAAGGTGAATCAGGATTCAACAAATATGTGTTGAGTATCTACTAACCAAGAAAAATATTCTGTGCTGGGGACACCAAATGAACAAGATAAATTTCCTGTCCTCAGGGACCCTGCAGTCTAGAGAGAAAGCCAGATCAATGGGTGGATTCCAATGTGCTGCAATACCTCTTTTGATAAGTAGCACCCCAGAAACTACAGAGGCATCAGAAGGGACACATTGTCTAACATGGGAGCTCAAGAGAACTTTCCAGAAGTGTTGGCAGCCAGGATACAGGAGTGGGGGCAGGATACATAACCAGAGGTAAAAGAGCATGGCACTTGAGGGGAAAGAAAGATCAGAGATAAATGACAGAATTGATATTTGGAGAGGTTGTATGGAGACTAAAGAAAAAAATCTATTTAAAATTTATTTCAAATCCACAATTATTGGCTACTGGTACAATTTTAATGTATCACTCTCTAACTCAAAGATGCCAAACCAAACTATCCTTCATCCAAAATGTGTAAATTAATCTGCTATGGCGCACTGTGGAAGATTAAATTTGGCCACACAGTCTTTGACATCCCTCCCATGGAAACGTGTGGTCTACATCCCACCCCTTTGAATCTGGGCACGTTCTGTGATTCCTTTCACCAATAAATGCAACAGGAAGTGACCCTATGACAACTCACTGGCCTGAGCCTCAAGAGACTTGTAATTTCCACTTTCTGTCACTTGGAACTTTTGTTTTTGGAAACAAGTATCCCTGTTATAAGGAAGCCCAAGCCAACTACTCATGAAGAGACCAATCAGAGGACAAACTGAAGCCCTTGGCCGACAGCTCCAGCTGAGCTCCCATCTGACAGCCAGACCCTACTTGCCAACCATGTGAGACAGTCATTTTGGAAGTCGATGCTCTAGTCCCAGCCAAGCCATCCCAGTTAACACTGCCTGGAGTGGATATACACCATATCTCCCAACCCCTGCCCAAGCTGCAGACTAATGATTTAAGCTACTGGTTTTGGGGACGATTTTTCATGCAGCAATAGATAAATGAAGCTAGTGCCTACTTTAAGAAACTGTACATGGTGCTTGGCTAACAATGCTACGATTATATTGATAAGCCCATAGAAACATTAAAGCTGGAGCTGTTTATGGGGCCGACATCCCTCTCTGTGGTGGGTCACACACTAAATGAAAGCAGTTATGAAGGAAGACAGGACTGAGAGGTGGATGTCAGAAAATAACTCTGCCAGATGCCGTCTTTCAGATTCTCCATTGTAATCAGCCAGACAATAATCCCAGCTGAAGTGAACACATGTTCTCAATTAGAACCTATTGATAATAATTGGGAACTCAGGACATGCCAAGCCTGGTCTCTGCTAATTGCTATTGAGAGACTAAGAGATTTCAGTGGGAATGTGAGAGATGCTCAAAAATAAAAAATAAATGAACTTTTTAAAAAAGACGTCTCTGTATATTTGGTCTCGCAAACTACCGCCACCCATCTCACAGGCTTTCAGGAGGATTAATGAGACAGTGTTTACAAGGTCCTTGTAATCTAGAGGAAAAAAAATTATAAACCAATAGAAAATGTTGTTAATATCAATTGGCAGTACTGCTATTTTTAAGGAAAGAAAACCCGACATAAGAATTCAATAAGCAAGCAAACACATATCGCTAATAATTTGGTTTGTTTCTGTGACAACCATCATCCTAGTCACCCAGGCTTGAAACTTGGTCTCCTTTTAAAAACAGTTGCACAAATTGTAGATTCAGTCCCTGCATTATTATTTATTTATTTATTTATTGCCTCTGCTCTCTTCTCTCCTTCCTCACTGCCACGTACCTACTTCAGTGTCTGGACACCCGTCCTGTTGTAAACACCCCTAATTGGTCTCCCTGACTCCAATTTCTCTCCTTCCCAGGTCAACTCTGACAATTCCCAGGTTCATTTTTGTTTACATGTCACCCCCTTGCTTAAAAACCTCCAACTGTTTCCTGTTGCCTTAGAATAAAGTCACGCTCAGAACAGCATCTCAGGGCTTCTAGGGCACATCCAGAAATATGGGTTCCAGAGAAAATCCAAGTGCAAGGTGAGAGCCACACAAAAGGCAAACGGCGCTCCTGGGGCCAGCGCAGAAGGCTGGGGACCCAGTGCCATCAGCTGACTCTCCACCCTGTGCTGTCATGATCTGAGCTCGTTAGGAAAACGGAACCGACCCCTCCCTAGACAGAGACTGAGGAGGAGTGTGGTGTCTTGTCCAGGCATTCAATCAGGCTTTGGCAGGTGGTGAGTTCCCAGCTTCTGCTAGAATCACTGCCGTGGAAGGGGCAACCGTAATCGGTATATAGCTAGAGATGGGTCCTTATCCTAGTGATGGTTTTAACTTAAGCAGGTGCAATTTGAAAGTGGGGAAATGAAGGGAGGAATGCACATTGCTCTGGAAGATCATGCTAAATACTCACGGAAATGCTAATACTATTTGGTGGTGTGAAGGCCGGCTAGGGAAATGTTTCTCTCCATCAGTGCTTATCAGAGAAGTTTCAAATTGGGGGTTCCTCAGTTGGATTTAGGCTGATACACCCCATTAGATCTGTTATGCAGTGCCCACCTTTTTAAATTGGGTGCCAACATTTTGAAAATCTGGACTTTTTATTTAAATAAAACTCTGAATTTCCAACTTCTTTAATAAAAAAAAAATAGGAGATAAAAACATGGGGCCCACGTGATCAAAATCCACTGGAGCTGAGTGCTGGCTGTCCTGTTAGGACAGGGTGTGACACTCACGTCCTACCCTGCTTCAGTCATTGTGTGCTTCCCTCAAAAAGCACAAGCACGCACATTTGCAATGCCAGGTATAGGCTGTTGAGTCTGTGAGATTTCAGGTTTGCCCTTGAAAGTGGGGTGAGTGTGTGTGTGTTTGTGTGTGTGTGTGGGGGGGTGAGTCATGAGCCAGTGGACACTGAGAAGACTTACTTTGTCAGGGACACCCCCCAGGTGTGCCAAAGTCACTCTGAGTCTCATTTTTTGGCGCCACCCCCGTTTATACCCCTTATAACTCAAACTCAGTGAAATGCGATTCTTGGATTAAAGTGTCTATTGTCGGGGGACAGTGATAAACCCAGAGAGTAATAATATGACCAGATCAACTCCCGTGGGGATGGAGGGTTGGTTTCTGGTGAGCTTACAAATGGCCACTGTCGCTGAGTCCTCACCCAGCCTCCCCTCTGTGTACTCGGGTTCTTCTGGTGCCTCTTCTTCTGTAAAGACTTTGGCTCTACTGGATTAGGGCCCTACCCTTATGTCCCTGTTTAACCTTAATTATCTCCTAAAGGCTCTATCTCCAAATACAGTCACTTTGAGGGCTGGGGATTTAATGCAAGATTTGAGAGGAATTCAGTATATAACACAAAGGATTATTCTCAGTTCAGTGTTTGCTAAATAAAGACAAAATCCTGCCTTCTAAGTTTTCACAGAGAAAGCTAAATGGAGAGAATAATGAACTGTAGGGATATTAAGAAATGAGAGATCTCATCATGTTTCAAAGTCTTAACTGTGAAATGATAACATATTTCCTATGACCCCTACAAGTAAATATTGTAAATTTTCCTTAAAACTTAGTCTGTGTATATTGTTTACATTTCTGATATCTAAATTGCCTTAAGGTGAATAAATTTTTTAAAAAACTATATGGAAAGAATTATTGATTCTCAAAGAAATTTAATACCTGACTGCTGCTCACTAAATTCATTGCCCAGAAAACACATTTAGACTTAGATTCACTACTGATACTTGCAAAGAGGCCATTTCTGAGGATTCTTAATTAAAATATTCCATCAAATGTATTTTTTATCATGAAATTTGCATTTTATTTCAATAAAATGCATTTTTCATGGTAAGAAGGCAAACAAAAAGCTCACTTCAAACATTGTATTTAAGTTTAACATTTCTAAAATTAAAAAAGAAGTCTACTTACAAGGGTGAGTCCCGCGATCTCAGCAGGGGACAGATGGATCTTCCAGGAGACCAAAGGCGCATACACAACTCTAAGCACAGAAACATGATCTCCTGAGTCTGCTCTGCCTCCTGCTGCTGGTGCATTTTTGCAATGACCCTGGCTTCTCCCAGATGTTTTCTCTGTGTGTCTGCCTCCTTCCCCTCTGCTCTTTTCATCTCTTCGGTTGTCCAAGAAAAGCTGGATGCACCTTTGGCCTCATTTTTAATCCACCTTTCCTCCCATCTCATTTCCATTTTACTTTTCTTGTTGTTGCACTTTGACTCCTCTCTCAGAGGCTCCCATGCTCACTGGGATGTGCAGGGACCCCAGCTGGTCAGAGTGGCCACCTTCCAATAGGCGACACCAGTGCATGTCAGCTCTGCACATTATCAGAAGGCAGAACTCGCTTCTGGAATGAGGGCAAGTCCATTTTTTCCCACAGGCCTCAATTTATGAGCTAGCTTGATCAACAAGACCTTTATCTTCTCCGGGCCACAAGGATTCCACTTTTGTGTAAACCGTCAGATGAAAATACTGTTATCAATACAAACATGATTGCAAGCTGCAGTATTGCTTTGACATGAAAAGTCAAAGAAATGTACATAACTTTAAATAGATAGAGTTTGGCATAAAAATAATCCTCACCAATCGGTAGCATATTAATTCTTCCTTCTTCTTTGTACTCAAAGAAATGACAATTCAATATAACTTTCTTGCAATAAGCCAATGAGGATTATATCTTTAATAATGAAAGTGTCACAGTATATTTGTGGGTGTAATAAGGGTTTTATGTTTTATCCTTCTAGAATTAAAAAAAAAAAATAGGCTCTTACGGGTGTGGTGTTTCTTTGCACAGATTTATCTGAGATTTTGCCCAACCCTACTTTCTCAGAATTCTAACAACAAAACAAAAGAAAACAAAACATCAAGATCTGTTTTTTAATACTGGGATGAAAAAAAAATTTAAGTACTAAAACCCAATATTGTATTAGCACGTTCTCTACTAGTCTGAGACACAAGAATAAATCTTATCCAGAAAGCCGCTGTGGGAAAATATTAGAGTTAACATGTTTAAGGGACTTACTATCTGTGAGACAACGTTCCTAGTACTTTACATAAATTAACTCTAATCCTCACAACGATCCCATGAGGTAAGGACTATGATGCCTACTAGATAAGAAAACATAGGCAAAATTATGCAACTAATAAATTCCAGAGACATCCAGAGACAGTATTTAAAGTTGGATAGTCTGGCTCCAAAATCTGTGCTTTCACATAGTGCTCTAGATTTGCCCCAAACCCCCACACACTCATACACTCAAAAAAAAAAAAAAGAAAAAAAAAAAAAGGAAAAGGAATTCTGAAGCCTGGAGAGTGTAAAGTTTATAAGCTTTTTAAAGTTTAAAGGGATATCATTTTGATTAAGACTCCTGCCTTCAAAACAGTGAGTGCTCGAAGGACCAGGGCTACTAAATGCTGTCAGATATGTTTATCCAGAATATAAGAAAAGAAATGCAAATTAAATCTGTGAGATTCCATTTTATTTCCTTATTAGGTTGGCACAGAATCAAAAGATGGGGAAAATGTTCTATCACAGGCTTGAGGACATGAACACTCATTGTTGGTGGGAATGTGTATACAGAAGGCAGACTGATGCTGGGTAACAGAAAAGCTTTCAATATGTCCAGCCCTTTTACCTAGTTGCAGAAACTTTCCAAATCAGATTATCACATGAGGACCAAAAGACATACGCCAAGCACACGTATCTCTGGGGTTCTTAGAAATTAAAAAACAGCTAAAGCAACCTAAACAGCCATCAGTGTGGGATTGGCACATCCATACGATGGAACCACATAGCCGGTGTAAATCATGGGATCAGTCTATGTTTATGCTGAGGAGGTGTGTCCATGACAGGCAGTCCAGTGAGAGGCGCTGTCCAATAGGTATGATATCAGTCAATCTATGTAGCTTTGTAAACATAAATCTAGACATGTGCATATGCATGAAGTGAGAGCTGCAAGGCTGTCTGTCTGTCCACTCATAGGGAAAGAGAAAATATTTCTGAGTTGTGCTATTTTGAGTGATTTAACCTTATTTAAAAGGGTTTTCTGGATGTTTGAATGTTGAAAAATGAGTAGTATTGTTTTTACACTATTTTTTTTTTTTTTTTTTATACAGAGTCTCACTGTGTTGCCCGGGCTGTAGAGTGCCGTGGCATCAGCCTAGCTCACAGCAACCTCAAACTCCTGGGCTCAAGCAATCCTTCTGCCTCAGCCTCCTGAGTAGCTGGGACTACAGGCACGCACCACTATGCCCGGCTAATTTTTTACATATATTTTTAGTTGTCCAATTAATTTCTTTCTATTTTTTATAGTAGAGACGGGGGTCTCGCTCTTACTCAGGCTGGTCTTGAACTCCTGACCTTGAGCTATCCACCTGCCTTGGCCTCCCAGAGTGCTAGGATTACAGGCGTGAGCCACCGTGCCCGGCC